>JAOVYW010003833.1:0-13680 GCA_025775045.1 Hiodon tergisus | reverse complement strand
AAAAATACATACATATGTATTTTACCCACTCGCTGTTTTTTTCCAGCAAAATTACAAAATTATAGTGACAGAGTCTCAAAACACACAAAATGAGAATTTACATGTATTAACTTGAAAACAACGCTTAGCTAATAAGCAATGTATCCTTGTGGCTGCTAGAAAGCTATGTATCATGTCTCACAAAAGACAGTGCCTTCCTTTCTGCTCAAATCAGCAACAGTGAAATCAGAGACAAAGAAATCAGAGACAGTTCCTCCCTTTTGCTCAAATCAGACAGTGCTCCTAATTTCGTCCATCATTCCACACTGGTTGATGAGGGGACTCTCTGTCAAACAGGCATATTACAGTGAACAGAGGGATTGGGGATCTTTCTTTCACAAATGGGCATATTATGGCAAATAGGAGAATGTCTTTCCAACTATGATGGGGGTGGCACAACCAGCATCACCAAAGGATCTAGGTTCCACGTTGCCAAGTCTATACTGCCACATTTATAATACCATAGTCATACACATAACGCCATAGTTTTCATGGCCAGCAGGGTGCTTAGGCTTGATATTTGAGTGCTGGAACACACCATCCATTCCGCCGTGGTTTCCTTAACCCAACAAAATCATTACACTGTCAAAAAACTAGCAGATAAAGAGACTTATTAATCGTGCTGTACGGGGGTCCTATGAAGGAATGGCAAAGTGCATGCCTGATTTAGGATAACGGTTTCAGGTGACTCTGAGTTCTCCTCCCCCTGACAGCTTCTGCGGCACAGTGCTAATGACAGAGCTGCTTCTCTCTGACATGATCATGAGAGATATGGCCCTTGCTTTCATAATTTCAGTAATACGTGACAACTTCTTCATTTCCTCCCGTCTTCGTTGTCTTTTTTCCCCCTACAAAACGCTGACAGGCTACAATAAATATTTGAAGTATTAAAGCTTAAACCAAACAACTGACACAGGAAGCTGAGCTAAACATGGAAAAAGTATAAATGAGAGGTTTTCCTCCCCTCTGGTCCTGAGGAAAGGGCGTGCACTCGCCTCGCCATGGCAACAAGGGGCATTCCAAAAGAAAGCTGGCCCTCAGGCCTCACACACGCTCAGCTGCCTCAGCCAACAACATTTTGGGAGTCTTATATATAGCCAGGTGGCTGTCGTGCGGAACCGAGACCACACGCTAGCGGTTAATTAAGCTCGGAACAACAAAGGCCGGATGATGTGCACTGTACATATGGATGTGCCTAAATGCATGTCTTAACATTAACATAGAAAATGACTGCTTGTTGGATGGGCTTCATTAAAAAATTTCATTACCCCACTGTACATGCTCGGTTCGTTGCCTGTGTATTACACGGTCAAATGACAAAGAGTAATAACCCCATTGGGCCCGGGGAAGACCTATACTCTACAGCCAGAATCCTGCTGATAAAACTCCCACCAACTGAATTGGTAAAGGGAAAAGGTGGAGAGAAGCTCAGCCCCCAGGTAACTCTCGTCTCAGGTGTGAAACCCAGCTGATCAAGGCAGGGTAGGAGACATGGAAAATACTTTTAATGAAGGAGAGAAACTGAAAAATTTCTTCAAGATAAGATTTGTTAAGCTGTTTTTTTTAGGGTGCTGTTCCCACTACAGCCTAAGGAGCACTCAGAACCCTGTTTTTTGGAATGGTGCACCACAGGTGCTAAGCTGCCTCCACAGGAACAGAGAGAACCCAAAACAGCCCCTTTTAAATAAGTGAATCGCCAGACTACTTGATCCTGCCATGTATTCCCAGAACAGTCAAGAGAATAGAAAAATACAGTCTGCCTGTTAGCTGGTAAGTGGCCACACATTAGTCTTATAGTGGTAAAATTATGATAACTTTAGTTGTTGGCGCTCTCCATTTTTGTATTATTATTATTATTGTTCTCATGCTAAAGTTCCTCTGTACTGATTTATTCAGCACTGCTCTCACAAGCAGTAGAAACCTGACTGGAGTGTTCTGTGATCCATTGACCTTAGCCAATTAAGGGGTCTGGAGTCAATGGGAAAATAGGGGAAACTAAATCCTAAGCTGCCAAAGTGTTCCAGGAAGAATGGATTCCAACAGCATCTCTCTCTCTCTCTCTCTCTCTCTCTCTCGCTCCCTACCCACACTTTCTTGTTCCACATGTCCGTGCTCTGACGAGCCAGATCCAGCTGCCATTCACTGTAAATACATAAATACAAATATGCGTAGACTGGTGCGGTAGCCAAACCACATAAGTGTGCCTACAGCCTGGTCCAACCTATGGGGAAACTGTGATGTCTGACCCTCATGTAGTATGCAAGCTCTATGAATCTCACCGTTAGCATGTGCCGCTCTAACCTCCATTTCACATGCACTTGGTGTTGCGTGAAGATCAACAAGGATTCCAAAGAAATATGTACTTTCAGAGAGGATATTTTTCTTGATTTAATGAATTTCATTGATTTTCTTGATTTTAATGTTCTACCTAATCAATAACTTATGGAATATAAGCATAACTTCTATATGACAACTGAGTAGTTATATTAGTTCGTTGAGGGTCATCAATTCCCTTTTGGATGGTATTGGTAACTAGCATAGTAACACCTGTGTAGCAGGTGGGTCATGACAAGGCTGAGAGTAAAGCAGAGATTTCAATGCATGTAACATAACTATTGTATTGTTACACTACCTTTTTTTTTTTTTTTTTTTACTTAAAAAATACATTTCTGCTTTTGTAGTTTTAATATACTGCATAGGATCATGTGTAATACTACAGATTCTCATTCAAGCTATGGTTAAGGTTTATTTTTATGCAAACTGCCAATGTGGGCAGCAAATCACACCAAAAATATACAAGGCATGTGGTAACACAGCAACCAGAGACAAGCCAATGAACAGTGATGTCAAAGGAATAACAAATTGAAACTATAGCAACACTGTAACATGGAATATAGGGTCAGTGAACAATAATGCAGTGGCTACATTTTTGTATCTGTCTTTTTTCATTTGACCAAAGTCAATTAGGCAGCCAATTACCCTGGGGAAGAGGAACAGCTGCCGGCTGCTCCCATAATTGGCTGCCTCCTACAAAAGGGCCGTCCAGCACCCAGGGAGAAAGAATTCTGCAGGTTAACTGAGGTATGCGATTCTCTCTTGCAAATTCAGAGGATGAAGAAACCCTGCGGCCAAGACAAGGACCCCAGCCGTCCTCCTAAACTCCCCCAAACATCCTCACCTTCACCCTAGCCCCACCGGCAGAGAAACGCTGAAGGGAAATAGCCACTGTTTACTTAGTTTTATCCTTTGTTTGTGGCATAATAAATTCCCTTTTTTCCTTAACCTTGGGTTGTTCGCCTTGTCTGTGCCCGGCCCCGTAGCCCGGCGCTACAATATATATATATATATAATGGCTGTCAAACGATAAAAATAATTTATCGCGTTAATCGCATGATTTTCAGTACTTAATCGCAATTAATTACACTTTTTGAATGTCCTCAAATATGTGCTAAATAAACAATTTTCCATTTAAAAAGCAGTGTTTTATGTTAAGTAAAAGCCATTTAGCAGCTTTCTCCATCATTCAAGCTTACTTAATCAGCAAAGCTATATCTAAATCCAAGCAGTCGATTGACAAACAAGCGCCAGAGTGTGAAGTTGTATTTTAACTATGGATGGTTGTAAGGCACAAAATAAATAAATAAATAAAAACTGCATTAATTGCGACCAAAAAATATATATGTCTGCGTGTGTGTGTGTGTGTATGTGTGTGCCCATGTGTCTTAGGCATCCTAACTTTTTAACATGAATGCAGTCTTCGGTGTTCGACAAAATTTTTGTCCGAACATTCATTTCCCGATAGAAGAACGAGGAGTTCTGCAACAGATGGTATCTCTGCAGAGCCCTGATCTCAACATCATCGAGGCTGTCTGGGATTCCCTGGACAGAGAGAAGCAAGCGAGACAGCCTAAGCCTGTAGAAGAACTGTGGAAAGTTCTCCAAGATGCTTGGAATAATCTACCAGCAGATAGTCTTCTAAAACTGCACGACAGTGTATCTAAGAGAATTAAGTTTTAAAGGCAAATGGTAGTCACACCAAATATTATTTGTTTTGTTTGTTTGTTTTACAGTTTACTCCCCTTTATAGTAATTATTTTATATTTAGAAAAGTTTCACTTCATTATTTTTGGAAGTATCTTTGCTATACAGAATAATTTTTACATGTGCCTAAGACTTTTGCACAGGACAAAAGTATTGGACCACACATCTTAATCATTTAATTCAGGTGTTTTATTCAGTCCCATTGCCACAGGAGTATAAAATCAAGCACCTAGCCATGCAGTCTGCCTTTACAAACATTTGTGAAAGAGCCCACTGAATTTGAGCGTGGTGCTGTAGCACGATGCGACCATTGCAACAAGCCAGTTCGTGAAATTTCTTCGCTCCTAGATATTCCATGATCAACGGTAAGTGGTATTATTGCAAAGTGGAAGCGTTTACGAACCACTGCAACTCAGCCACGAAGTGGCAGACCACACCGGGAGCTTCATGGCATAGGTTTCCGTGGTCAAGCAGCTGTATGCAAGCCTAACATCACCAAGCACAATGCCAAACATCGGATGGGGTGGTGTAAAGCACGCCGCCACTGGACTCTGGAGCAGTGAAATCGTGTTCTGTGGAGTGACGAATCACACTTCTCTATATGGCAGTCTGACGGAGGAGTCTGGGTTTGGCAAATGCCAGGAGAAAGTTTCCTTTCCTCACAAATGCTCTTCTGGAAGAATGGGCAAAAATTCCAACAGACACACTCCAAAATCTTGTAGAAAGCCTTCCCAGAACAGTGGAAGCTGTTAACTTATTATTATTAACAATATTAATGCCTATGGATTTAGAATGGGATGTCATAAAAGCTCCTGTGGGTGTAATGTATAGGTGTCCCAATACTTCGCACTCAACAAAAAGAGAATGTTTGTCTTTCCTGAAGAACTAACAATTTTCCAGGTCTGGCACAAATATCCAAAAAAATAATAAAATTGAATCTACAAACACAGGTTCAAAGGCACCTGCCCAAAATTTGTGTCAATGTAATAATTGGTTTTAGCCATAAAAGGGCTTGTCCTGTTAGACACGCTTTGCATGGAGATCCAGGAAGCTTCACTCCTTTACAAGCATTCCTTCTACTTGTAAAATTCTTGAATATTTATAGCACCCATCTTTCTTTGATGCCATGACACTTTCATGATGTTCACTCTGTAATTTATAACATTTGATCATTTGATCATCTTTCAGTGTACTTATTATGGAGATCCTGTAAAAAGATCACGCTCAACAAAATATTGCAAATTTTGATCTTTTAATAGAAAATAGAATATAAAGTTGCAATACAATAGCCAGATAAAAGTCAGAATATACACATCCCAGCTTGATTCCACAATTATACTGGGAGAAAGACGATTTGGATTTCTTCAAAAAGAACAAAGTACATAATAATGTACGGCAGTCTATGCAACACCTAGTCAGTCCAAGTAGAATTACACGGAATGATAATGAATGTAATGAAGCAAACTGAATGTCAATGCATTTCATTACTAAAGTCAACATGGTGTGCTTTTTATGCACATAGATTTGATCACTTCTAGAAGATGTTCGTGTAAAGTGGTTTTTGTTGTCACTTTCCGTCGGAACGGTTTACGAAATGAAAAAAACAGATATGCTCCCCCTAGTTTTCCTTCCATTTCGCAACATTTGGTGATCCATCTGCCTCAAAAGAAACGAGAAACCCTACATTTTTAAAAGTTTAAAAGTGTTGAGTAAACTCTCCCTGACATATGTTTCCTTTGATTAATCCTTTGGCGTATCACTCAGCTCGCCTCAAAGACGTCTGGAGCAGAGAACCACATGGTGTGGTGAAGGTTAAACTGTTGTTCCTGCTCGGTTCCTGAATTCTGATAGGGGAAGTGATTTAATGTTACAACCGCAGTGTTCCCAAAAAGCTAGCCCAAGACAATGGATCATTTAAAGGTTCTTCCAAGGGTTTGGCTGGGAAAGCTATGAAGCATGAAAATTACAGCACCTTGGACCGATTTGCCAGAATGAGTGGAGATGCTAAAAGTTAGGCTCTATCACTAGCCCCTGCTGTGCACCTTCATCTCCCCAAATGAAGAAAATGGCTATTTTCTTGTTTGATGATGAGATTCTTCTCATTTTAACATGTCAGACTTGAGACTTTGCCCAAAAGGAAGTTGTTGGTGTTCCCCATCCTCAAGGCTACATTTCCATTGGCTAACCCTGTAGCCAACACTACCTGCTCTTCGCTTACCATGAGTCTGACTGCATGAGTGAACACTTCCTGGCATAAACCTGATGCGCAGACATCTAAAAACGCAGAGGCAAGGCGGATCTTTCGGTCTGATAGAGCGATATGTGGACAGACTCCAAAGGGCAAGAAGAAAGCATTGAGCACTACTCCTTCAGCCGTTGAGTGAAAGTAACCCCATGAGGCCTTTCTGTGCCAGACGGTAGCATCAATGTTTTCCATCGTTTGTGCTGCGCAATCACAAAAAATGTTATTGAGGACAGCAGGTGATCTATAGGGGCCATTAAAAAGGCCCCATTTAGTATTCCTTTAGAACTCAACAACGAGGACCGAATGAGAACAGAGGGATTCTGACTGCATGAAGGGAAGGGATTTTTCCCCAACTCCATGCCGATTTGTCAATATGGAATTTGACTCAGTTGTCATTACAGATGCTGGTGGATTCACATCCCAGCAGGATTTAGAAGCGGATTCCATATCTCAGGGTCTTACTGAGATGGTGTGTTCTGCTTCCAGTGGCTGACGTTTCCACAGGGGCTGTCTCCACGGGGGCCCTCCACGAGGAGAAACGTCCCTTAAATTGAAAGAAATCTGCCTGCCTGAGTCTCATCACCGGCAGTGCTAATGTTGTAATGTTGTAGCCCCACAAGCACAGAGAGCCACGTCTCCATCAGTGCTAAATTTGTAGCTCAACCACCGTACAGAGCCCTGTCACTAGCAGTGCTAACGTGGTAGTACCACCACTCAGTGGAGCCCCTTGACCAGCGGTGCTAATGTTGCAGCTCCACAAGCACACAGAGCCAGGTCTCCGGCAGTGCTAAATTTGTAGCTCCACCACCGTGCAGAGCCCCGTCACCAGCAATGCTAATGGTAACTGCGCGACCACAATCTTGACCTGCCACTGATCTCAGAAGACCTCTCACAATGCTCTCTGGAGACCTCTCTCGCTGCCCTTCTGACCTCTGACGGCTGACCTCTAGGTCGCTGTGTGTCGTTAAGAGAGGTTTCTTTTAAAGCAAGGCCAGGAGCTGCACATAAAACACCGACTATCCATATGACTTAATCTACAAATTATGGTCACTTTTTAATCCTACCAATTGTTTTCAACTCCCTTTTCAGAATACATAACCAGTCACTTAGAGTTAGAGCTCCTAACTAATTTTGAGCTCCTATCAGGAGGGGGAAATGACTCATCCTTCCTCTGCACAGTAAAAATAAAATCATCTCTCTAAGTACACACAGAAGTATTTATAATGTGTAAAGTATTTAATAAGTGTGAGGGACATTTATAGCAAATTCAGTGAGTTTTGATGTGTGTCTATGATGAGGACTGTGTTGCACTAGGGAGTCTATTCAAACTCTGGAATCTTTAAGGTCAAACATTATCCATATGAAGCATTTCATATTCCATTCACACATATATGGCTTGATTCAAAGGTGAATTCAGTCTCCTTAACGAATACCATATGGCCTCGTGCACTTCAGCAGAACACTTAGCAGGATGAGAGGAGAGGAGAGAACGATCAGTTCTGGTACGATCAGCTCCCATAGTCTGAAGTTTGAAGGACTTACTCAAGTCCTCTTTGCTCAGGACACTTTGTCAAAATAAAGTAAGCTGATTAATCACTTCTGCTATTTTTTTATGTTACAACACTGTGTATTCATTTCATTGACAGCCAGGCAATCATTTCTCAGCTGGTGTCTGGGCCGCTCAGCCCATCAGCCAGTGTCTAGGCCGCTCAGATCCTCAGTCAGTTTATGGGTGCACAGTGTTAGCAGGGCAGGACAGGCATCTAGCTCCCAGAGGATGTGCAGGGCCACTCTGGCTGTCTCTCCACACCACAGGTGTGAGTCCAAGATTAGCCTAGCCACCTGTTTGTGACCTATCACAATGAAAGGAGATAGGAGGGCTCTTCTTCACCTACCCAGAAGAAATATCTGAAGAAGAGCTTGAGGTAGACAGACTTCTCAACAACAATAATCTGTCTCAAAAAGTTTTAAAGCATTTATTTTTTAACCAAAGTTCACTGTAATTTACAGCTTTTCATGCCTAAAATGTTAATAGGCCTTCTTCCTGAGCGATGACGTTAAAACACGTGTGCTTGTTGTCGTCTACAGTTTAAATTCCCAACATCGCTATTGCGTTTGGTATTGTGTTTGTTAGCTTGCTGCTCGTTGACTTGTCCATTTGCCTCATGCCTCTATAAGAGTAGGCTGCTGCTGTCCTGCATTGCTAACCCTCTCACTACTGCTATATACACATATATACATAGATAGACATTACTGTGCAAAAGTCTTAGGCAAATGTAAAATAAAATTTAAAATGAAGATGCTTTCAAAAATAATGAAAATACTGTTTCTAAATATAAAATAAATACTAGAAATATTTGTTGTGACCCCCCTTTGCCTTTAAAACTGTAAATTCCCTTAAGTACATTTTTGTGCAGTTTTATTAGACAATCGGCAGGTAGATTGTTCAGAGCATCTTGGAGAACTTGCTACAGTACTTCTACAGACTTTGGCTGTCTGCCTTGCTTCTGTCTGTCCAGGTAATAATAGACAGCCTCAATGTTGTTGAGATCAGGGCTCTGTGGAGACCATACCATCTGTGACAGAATTCCTTGTTCTTCTTTCAGAAAATGAATGATTGGACATCTAAAAAAATTTTTTTCTACTGACACACTAATGCAAAATAAATGTGAAAGACTACATTTGTTTAAAGAAGCTAGGGTGCTAGGAACCCTAGCTTTTTACATAAATATAGTCTTTTTTGGGGTGTTTTTTAATTATTTATTTAAAAACTGTTTACTGCCCTTCATAACATTTAATATTTACAAACTTTTAAACTGAATTATTTTGAGAGTATCTTTGCTGTACAGACAATTTTTATTTTTACATGTGCATATATATGGCATCATCTGTGATACTATACATACACACACATATATGTATACACATATACATACATACACACACATATGTATACACATATACATACACACACGTATACACATATACAGACACACACACACACTTCTGACTGATACATCAGTTCTGACAAGGTTAGGTTGGTATACAGAAGATTTGCTAAAAGACCAAGAATAGCTCAAATAAGCAAAGAGAAATGACTGTCCATCATTACTTTAAGACATTTAGGTCAGTCAATCTGGAAAATCTCAAGAACTTTGCAGTCGCAAAAACCATCAAGCACTATGAAGAAACTGGCTCTCATGAGGAATGCCACAGGTAAGGAAGACCCATGGTTACCTCTGCTGCAGAGATTCCAGTTATCAGCCTCAGAAATCAACAATTAACTTTACCTCCAATTGCAGCACAAATTCTTACCACTAATCTTACCACTATGAAGATAAATTTCCCCAGTCTTTAGTCATAAAATTTGAAATCATTTGTTATTTTTAAACACCAATTTCGGTGAGATAATGATATGAAATTGATCATTTGAATATATGACTAAGAGACTGTATGAGACCCACAGCACTTACATGAGAATCTTGTGATCTTCTAAAACATTAACATGGAGAATGCAGAGGTCCCACCACACTTCCTCTGGCTGGTGGAAACTCCACTTTGAAGGAAAGAGCATATGTCTCCTACAAGAGGCGATCAGAGAACGGTACAAAGAGATAGGCCATAATTAAGCACAAAACTGCTTCAGAACCCCTTCAGGGTCACATTGACATGTAATAGTGCCTGATATGTCTCCTGATTGACAGCGGTATAAGTGGAAAACGAGCTTTGCCGGGTAGTTTTAAATGAACCATCCTGGCTCTCCACTACTTCTCACCTCTCTCACACATACACCTCCAAAGGGGAAGACAGCAGAAAAAACCCTGCAGAACCAACGCAGAAACAGAACTGCCTTTCCTCATCATCTATCACTGAATCAGCCAGAAACAGGAGTTAGGTTTATATTTTTTTAAATAGCCCTCATTTGAATGTGCTTTTTTTCCCCATTTGCTTTCAATTGCTTTCAAAGTGTTGTAGGAAGAAACCCCTACTCTCCATTCTTCAGAATGGCCTACCTAAGATAGCAATCATCCGTTTTGTATTTTGCAGCACCTTACCATCACTTCCCCGGATCTCTAGCTAGTTACCTCGGGTCAAGCACGGTCTTGGCATTTGCACAGAGCCCTCTGACGCCCTCGTCGCAGGAGACCGGCAGAAAGCTGTGAGCGTCTTAACCGGAAAATTGATGGGCGCGTGAAAAAGCCCTCACAATGTGGTGAATCACCACTCCCTCCGGCTCCCCTTTCACTATGGAGTTATTTAAAGAGCTCCAGAAAAAGAGGGATTCTGCCCGCAGTGATGGGGGAGCACAGAGAGAACAGCTCCATTCTTCATTTCGCTCTTGACTCAAATCACTTATAAACCAATATACACAGAAAGATATTAGTTCCGATATTAGTTCCAAAACAAGAGGAGGAAAATACACTATACAAGCTTCAGGCTTCTAAAAAGATTCTAATTCAATTTGCTAGGCAGGTCTATTTCACAAACTTCTTGAAAGTTAAACAGGGGGCAAACCCTTTGATTTAATAGCTATTCTGTGTGCAGGGGAACCCCATGTGAGTTAAAGCACACAACAAAAATCCCTCTGTGGCAAATAATGAGGCAGAGCCATTAAAACTGCTGTCCAATGTTAGTGATGGCTCCACCTGTATCATCTGCTGTAACACCCCAGTATAAAGGAAACAAAGCCCCCCCCCAATCCAGGAGCAGGACCCACTGCATCGCCATTGCCGGCGGCTACCACAGAAACGTCCGCCTGAAAAAGACAAATAAAACTGCAGATCAGGATTTTTAAAAAAGGATGAAAAAGGATAATCGTAACGCTGTTAATACCACAACCATCTAGGGATTAAAATAATTGGTCTTGGAATAAATTTGACATCCAATCTGTCTGAATAAAGCAGACAAAATAAACATAAAAAGGGCGCTATTTTGTCGTTTTGAATTTTAATATTCAAACCCGGGTAAGCATTTTCTGGCATATTACTCCAGCAATTTCCCTACAAGCCAGCAGTGTCTAAGGTCCACACACAGAGCAAGAGCACAGAGACTGTGAAGAGCGCACAAGTGTACACAATGTAAAAGCCAGAATGAAGAGCAAAAGCAAAACAAAACACACTTCCCAATAACAACACATATTTGCCCACAATCTGAAGTCCTACTACACAGTAAAACTCCCAATCATCTTAATGGGTGGAGATTCACATTACTGGAGACAGCCCGCTGCCCTGGGAGAATGAGTGACTGAGGAAATTATGCTTTACTAATTGCATTTATATCGTTTGTAGCCTTTCACTGCTTTATCTGTCTATTATTACCTAGGGGTTTTCATCCCTTTTAATCGTTAACATCTTCCCTTTAGTATTTTAATGTGGACATACACTGCATGTCTCATATATTCTGAGCCAATGCATGTCTCATATATTTCGAGCTCATATATGTTGAGATTTGGTTCAGTAGAAGTGACGCACTGCCACATGCTGACGGCGCCCTCCACCACACTCGCATGTCGAAGACCTATCCTGCCCTCTCTGGCCCATGAGCAGATGAACTGGAGAGCAGTAGAGAGGGAGGGGACTGAGAAGGCTGCATGGCAGCTACTCTCTGATCAGAGCCGAAGCGTTCTCATTTGATGGCAGAGAATCCTGAGCTCAGAAGCATAAATACATAACAAACAAACACTAGCGGTTGTCCGAGCGCACCATCAGTCTGGCATTGCTGCTGCTGCAGCGCAAGCGGCAAACTGGACTCATCCATATTGATGCCGATGCCGATGCCAAAGCCACGGGAGCACAACTCAAGTGCTGCCACTACCGTTTTAGGAGGAGAATAACTACAGCACGGGCTGTGGAAGAAAATAACGAAGACACCGGGTTTGGGAGGACGGAGAATTAGCCACAAACTCTGCTAGATTATAGCCGACGATGCAGCGCATTCCGTCACTATTAGGAAGCATCTGACACAGGCTTCAGTTCTGGATGTGTGCATTCGGTGTAACAGCGTGTCTGGAATCATGCCTTGCTTCAAAACAGAAAAAAAGGCCTAGACATAAGAATTATTCTGCAGCTAATGTGTTGTTAAATGTTTATATCCAGATCCGCAATTAAAAAGCTTTTTTCCCCTGATCTTACAAAACATGGTGTAATGAATTACTGTAATGACTTCTCAGCAATGTCGTTCTAAAACATTGCTGGAGGAAATTGCTGTTTCCAAATTATTTCTCCAAATTACCAGTGTAAGAAAAGGGTAGCTACAGCACCTTACGCATAATGTGATTTGCATTGTGTCCTCTCTTCTTTAATGTTCTGAGGTGGGGCCTGGACATGCCATGTTTACAAGCAGCCAGCCCACTGGGGCACTAACATTTCCCCATTAAACAAGGCTGCAGCCCTTGAGAAGGGCCCCTCCAGTGGCTGAGAGAGAGTGGGGGTGTGGCAGTCAGTGGATTGTGAGAGAGAGGGGGTGTGGCAGACACTTTACTGTGAGAAAGAAAGGGGGTGTGGCTCCCAGTGGACTGTGAGATGGAAATGGGGGATGCTTGGATATGAAAAACAAAAGGGGAACTCACAGATGGATATGGCCAGAGTGCACAGGATACTGAAGCAACATTCTAAGGGTCTGTTACTGGTCTGTTTGTGGTCAACTACCCTGCTGTCCAGGAGCACATTGCAAAGAGACAGTTTAATCCCCACATGTCCACAAAGGTCTGAAAGGCACACAGTACAGACTTTGGTCAGGGAGGCATGACTGCCACAATACTCAACAAAATATACATAAGCTTTGTGTAAAAGGTTAACCAAATAAATATATATATTAGGGCTGTCAAAGTTAACGCATTAACGCATGCGATTAATTTCAAATGCTTAACGCCGTAAATTTTTTTGTCGCAATTAATGCAATTATTTTATTTTATTTATTTTGTGCCTTACAACCATCCATAGTTAAAATAGAACTTCACGCTCTGGCGCTTGTTTGTCAATCAACTGCTTGAATTTAGATATAACTTTGCTGATTAAGTAAGCTTGAATGATGGAGAAAGCTGCTAAAGGGCTTTTAAATGGCCAGTTTTATTACAAAACCCTTACAGATGCGTCTTTGGATAAAAGCAAAGTTATTTGCAGCCACTGTAAGGGTGAATTTTTGTCTGAAGTATAATTTACAAGCAAATCACAGAACTGACGCCGGAAGCAGTAGTGAGAGGGCTAGAAATGCAGCAGCCTACTGTTATATAGGCAGGAGGCAAATGGACAAGTCAACAAGCAGCAAGCTAACAAATGCGATAGAGATTAATCACAATTAACTACAAAAAATGATGCGATTAACGCGATAAATTATTTTAATCGTTTGACAGCCCT
>JAOVYW010003832.1:0-10701 GCA_025775045.1 Hiodon tergisus | reverse complement strand
CCCGTTGGCCGTATCTAAACGGTTGCCGTTCCTCGCGACGGCAACTTTTTTCCCGATTGGTTGAAAGACGTGGCGAGATGTGACGTGGACGGGTTTTGTATGGGAAGGGCCACCGAGTTCTGATGGTAAGACGTCTTTTGTCACCGAAAAAACACCGATATTGTAAAAGAAAGCCGAATGTCTAATGAGTACAGCTGCTGCTGATTCTGGTTCTGGTTCTGGTTCTGGTGGTTTGCCTCCTTCCCGCTCTCTGCTGTGTGGTTTCTGACAGTTGAGTCGGTCTCACGGCAAATTCGAGCGGTCGCCGGCTTGTGCGGGACGGAGCAGAGCGCGAGGGGACCGGCATGCAACGGGTGCGCTCTGCCCCCCCCGCCGGGCGACTCCCTGCGGCGTGGCCACGTGAAGGTGAACCGCGCCGGCGTTCATTGCGCCAGCCTCAGGCATTAACAGCGCGGAAGCTGAAGAGGAAAAAAAAAAGGTTCCCCCACCTTTGCTGTTCAGTAGGCAGCGTACGGTCCCCCCTGTTTTCTCCCGAGTTAACCGCAGAAATGAGTGAGACCAGCGGGTAACGCAGTCCACGACCGGAGATAGATTTGGGATAAAGTGTTTTGCCTTTTTCCTCTACCCTTTGTGCTCCTGCTACTCCGGGTGGGGGGGGGGGGGGACGAGCCCAGCCTAGGCTTTCTGGCACCAGAGCCAAAAGGGGCAGGAAGTTGTTTTACAATAGCGTTACAGTAATCGGCCACAAACGGAAAAAAACCGAGCGTCGGCCTCGGAGGGAAGGAGGTGGTAGGAGAGAGAGGAGGCGGGCGGCACTCTGAGCTCCGCTGAGAGCACCCAGCGTCGCTTTGGCGTCCTGCAGGCGGCCCTGCGTTCTGGCGGACGGCATGGTGTGCGTAGGCAGGAAGATTTAGAGGTCGTGTGGAAGCACTCGGCATCCGGCAGTGTGGCTTGGTCCTGGAAGTACAAAAGTAAGGCACGGTGTGGGGCTGAAGGCAGGCCGAAGGGCATTGTCTTCTTTTTTTTTTTTTTTTTGCTTAGACCGAACACAAATGGGTGTGTTTTCCCTCCAGACTCAAACCTGTTTAATGTCGGGTTGGCGAAAGATATTCTGAGCAGTTGCCTTCAAGGGTATTTTGAAAAATTTTTCGGAGATGTTGTGCAATGTTTTACTTTTCAACAGCGTCCCTGTAGGTCGGCTGAAGTTTTTCGACGGTGAACTTTCTTAATCATGTAGCAATGATGGCGGCAGTTAATTTCTCTCAAGCTCAGCAGTGTGGCCGTCCCACTCAAACGCTTATCAGCTTTTGACTCCTTGCCAAAATAGTTTAAGGGCTGTGCAGTGTTTAACTTGGGGATTGCCACGGGATTGTCCGCGGTGCGAGCATTAAAGGCAGAGAGCGAGGAGTCTGGGTCCCAGCCTAACTCTGACACTTAACGCCCTATGTGGCTCGCGTTTTCGGCGTCCAAAACGGGACCCGAGGAAGACAGTGTTTCAGATTGAAGAAAAAAAAAACCCAGACTCGTGCTGTGGAAAGACTGGAGGAATACGATTCATTATTCAGTCAGATTTCAGAAGTGTTGCGATAGTTTGAGATCGTTTTGGTCACCCACTCTGGGTTCTGTTCTAGATCGCCCCCCCACCACCACCACCACCACCCTCATTTTTCTCTTCTTGCCTTTGATGGACTAACAAGGTGTAGTGTGGTAGTATAATGTGAGTTTGCGCGTTGCGCCTGCGCACTCCGGGGGGAGTGTATCCCGCGTCTCTCCCCCCTCCACCCCTCCCTCCGTCCCGCCCTCTCTCACTCGCTGTCTTCCTCGCCCAGCCTCCGTCTCCCTCTCCCTCCCTCTCTCTCTCTCTCTCTCTCTCTCTCTCTCTCTCAAGTGCAGAAACACAATTCCTCGCTGTGTCGGGCGTGATGGAGAAGCAGCATGCTCACTCTTCACGCTCCTCATTTCACCATCAGCTGAGCTCTCCTCCCCGACACATGACGCTTGCTCCCTCTCTCCCCTGCTCCCCTCTCTCTCTCTCTCTCCGCGCGCAGACCCGCCAGCTTGCGAGGGGGAGATCGGAGCTCTGCGGGGGGAAAAGAAAGGGAAAAATCTGCTGCTATTTCCACAGCAAGGGCCTCCCCTCAGACGGCCCGTGCCAAAGGAGGAGGGCTTTTTTTTACTACAAACTGGATTTTAACCCTCTGCCTCCAACTGAATGCACACTCATGCTAAAATAATCCTGCAACAAGTTACTTTTGGGGACCATGCAACCTGAACCCCCTCCCCTCTTTTTTCTCCATTGTCATTGTTTATAATTTTTCTCTCTACAGTACTGGTGAAATTTGCCTTCTGAGCGATTTATTCATTCGTGAATGTATTTATTTTTTTAAACTGAGACGGTTTGATTTGATGTGTTTGTACTGCGCGTTGGACTTCTCTACCTCTGGACTGGTTTTCGCCTCCGGTCTGCCTCCTCCGCAGTGTTAAACAGCGGCTCCTGGAAGGGTAACCCTTTGCTATCGTTTGGCGATCTGGGGACAAGAAGAGCAGCATTCTTCACGCATGTTCGTAAGTGCGTTAAGTTATCGGTGCCGAGAGTGTGTCCCCCGGTCTCTGACCCCCCCCTTTCTCCCTCTCTCTCTCCCTCTCTCCATCTCTCTCTCTTTCCCTCTCTCTCTCTCTCTCCCTCTCCCTCTCTCCCAAGCCTTCTGCCGTTGACTCGTTCCCCCTGATGGGGGGCGAGAGGGAGCGCTGAAGTGGCGGGGCTTTTTCTGGGACGGGGGCCAATTCCAAACAAAAGACAGAAAAAAGGCAAAGAGTGAAAAAAAAACGTGCAGGGCGATTTTAAAGGAAAAAAGAAGAGGTTGCACCGGAACGCTCAGAGTGACGCGCTCCGATCATGTGCTTTTTGCCTTCTCGCATGTGCGTGTTCAGGGCTTTGTTAATCTCACTTTCCTGCTCCCTGTGCAGTGAAGGCATCTGATTTGGGAAAAGGTGGTGGTGGTGGTGGTGGTGGTGGTGGTGGGGGTGGTGGTGGGGGGGCTCCTTATTCAGACTGCTGAATTATTCATAGGCCTAGGCAGTGATGAGGCTGGACTGGCGATGCTATTAGCATGCATCAGACATGCTGTTTATCTGTTTGCTGACAGTCGTCATTGGAAGGCTTGTTAGATTACACGCGCCTCCAGCCACCCTTCTGCGACCAGTCCTGCCAGCCCTCGGCCCGGAGATGAGCTCACAGCCCTGGGCTGCGGCCACTTGCTCGGTAGGACCAAAACTCTTCTTTCGCAGGCCTGCCCCAGTGGAGCTGACTGCCCTCTCCCTTCTCCTTCTCCTCCAGAAGAGGTGCGGAGCCCAAAAAGTCGGGGGAAACCTCCTTCCTTCGGCTCGCCAGGTTATCTTGGACTCCCCTGTCTGGAACCTCCTGTCTTCGCTCGATTTGTGAGTCATATATCTGCATGTGTGCCCGTGCGTGGCGTCTGTCAGTGCTTTTATCCATAAGTAGGAATATTCACGTATGTGGCCATGGATATTATTTTCATCTTTATAAATGATAGGAGCGTACACAGAAATAGCGCGCGCACGTTCGTTTGTTAAAAATGTTGTGATCAGGTCGCCGTAAATATTATTTGTCCTGTAAATGACTTACTGTTTGTTTATCGTAGCGCCGTTCTCAGCGACCTTGTCCGGTAGAAGTTCTTTATTCCGTGTAGCGAGCGATTATGGAGAAGGGAAGCGTTTGGGTGAATTCATGTGACCCGTTCAGCTTCGGAGGATGAGCCAGTGAGCCACAAGTTAGTCTCAGCGTTGGGTATCGACTTAACGCCATTTTTTTACATAGCTCTGCAAAGCACTCCTCCGTTGAAACGATTCCTTTCTCATTTTGAAATCTCCCCCCTCCAAAAATTGAATTCCTTAAGATTTTTTATATATAAATTTTAATTTCCGCACTCATGAAGCAAAATAAGTATATTACACGTTCTTTTCTATGTCGTCTTCGAAAACATTTCTTATTCAATCAATACGCAGTTTATGTTATTTTACTCGCAATAGATAAAAATATATATAACAGCAGTATTCTTGTGTTACTAAATAATCGCAAACACGAATAATCGTAATACGATTCTGTAATTACCAAGATGAGAACGTTTTTATTTTTTTAGTTAATGTAGTTTGAATTTCTAGATTTTTAGTAGGTTTCTCTTCTCCTGTGTATATTTGACAAGTACCTTTTAAAAACATTTTTAAACGTAAAAAATCTTACTTGCAATGCAGAAGCTATTTCGGTTACTAAACCTGAGTATCAGAGTTTTTTGATAGTTCTTTTTTTAACCCTTTAATTCAACAAGGATGTAAAAAATATATATCTTCATTCAGTAATTGTAATAAAAAAAATATATATGACTAATGTCTGGGGGAAGAAATTGTGGGGGTAACACCAGCGATGTAACATGGACTATAATTTCTACTGAATTTTTATAAATAATTATATTCTTTTAATAGTAATACTAAAGATTTTTGTGGATGGTTTTACCTTCGTAGATATCTGTATTCTTTTTAAAAATTAGAGCGGCAATCTGTTTGTTATTGTTCTTATACTGTGTTGTAATTGATTTTCTCGGACAAGAAGATTTCTAATTTGTAAGCATGCTTATCTTTACGCGTAAGAAAGGAATAAGGATGAAGTCTTGGTTCTCGAACGCGCAGGGCGGGGCGGGGCGGGGCGGGGCGGGGCCGGGCGTAGCTGCAAGGCCTTGGGAACAGAAGCAGTGCCAGGCCAGAATGGGAGGATACCAAGCTGCCTGCATGTAGGGCCATGTGCTCAGCACTTCACTAGCGTACGGGTACGGGAGGCAGCGAGGGACAAATTTAGTGGGATAGTAGTTTAGTGCTGTCTCGTTCTCCAAGGCAAACCGACAACCAACCCCACCCCCGCCCCGTGACTAACCTGCGTACGCGCCCCCGCACACACGGGTGGATGGAAACACACACACAGCCATGCAACAGACAGACACACACTCACACTCATGCACACGCTCACACACGCTCACAGACACACACACAGCGGCCCTGCCTTACCATACACACACACAGCGGTCCTGCCTTACCATATACACACACACACACACACACAGCGGTCCTGCCTTACCATACACACACACACACACACAGTGGTCCTGCCTTACCATACACACACACACACACACACACACACACCTGCATGCCAGGAGAAGAGATGCAAACATTCCCTACCACACACATACCCAACGAGACACCTGCTGCCATGCGGCTCACAGTTTGCTTGGAGCCCTGAATTATGTTCCCACGCCTCCGTACACCCCAACCCCAGCTGCTGGTGAAGCATACAAACACTCAGACATTTAGCCAGACATAATCACCCAGACATCTAGCCAGACACAGACATCTAGTCTTGTTGTTCACCTTCTCACATCAAACATGAAGATTGTTTTAGAAATATAAAAATGAACACCAGAAGACAAAGGTGTGTTTAGCACACATAAAACTCTATAAATTCTATTAGACTCAATTAGAATTTATTGTGGCTTCAAATTGAAATGAACAGTAACAAGAAAGAAAGAGGAAAAAAATGTTTTATGTTTATATATAAATATATGTGAGATATATTTATATAAATCATTTTAATTGTTTTTTATATATAGAACTGTAATGTTTATGCACACAGTTTTTTTTCCATTTAAATCTTTTGGCTCTTGCGGTTGGCATTGTTTGCAAATTTAGAATGGTTTAAATTTGATTTGTGTTATTTGTTTTAAGGTATGTGTGTAGATGCCCCCCTGTTGCGCAGTGTGTGACATATTGATGAAACAAGTAACAGTCTCTGTGGGGTGGGGGGGGGGGCGTGCTCATTTGCATTAGAGAATCTATTTAAACTGTTGAAAGTAATATAAAAATATGCATTGTTATCAGTTCATGTGGAATGACCGTTTGTTTTGTTTTTTCACAAGATACTGAAAACCTTGTCCTTATAAGAGTGCAAATGGAATCGGAGCAGAGAATACGGTGATGGGGGTGGGGGGGGTGGGGGGCAGTGTGTTTAATATTCTGCTGCAACTCCGAAGTGGGTGTGTGCCCAAATAGCTGGCCCCGCTGAACGGCCCCGCTTTGTAGAGTGCATCTGAATGAAGTGCTGAAACAAAGGATCAGTCTGGTCTCCAGTTTGTGGGAAAATCCCACAGCATTTGTTTATTTTTGAAGTCTTAAAGACGAGATGGGGATGGAGGCAAATGCCACAGCTGGGGAGGACTGAGACGGCCGACGGGATTAGATCCGGAAAAATCGTTTGCGCACGGCCTCTGACTTCTCGTTGATGTGTGCTTTTTTTTAAAAATATTAATTTCTCTGCAAAGCATACCCCCTCCCCCCACAATCGTACGGTTGCAACACGATTAAAGGATTTGCTGATAATTAATTTAATTTAAGGTAAGGTATGCATATATGAATTAGTGCTTGCACTAAGGAAAAAAGTGCTGTTTCTGATACTGGAGGGGTTAGGTACACACACATACTCACGATCAGTGTGTGCTTATATAACCCTAAAATTGTGGTGGACATGAAGTTTATTATTCATTGATTAAAACGTTACCGTGATACGCTTTCTGATGTTTTTTTACATAGAAAAAAATATATACTTTATATTAGTAATAAAATAATGTATCTGTCGGAAATTCTTTTTCTCAAATTCTCACGCTTTTCAGTCAGTTAAGTTAAATCTTTGTAGTTTTTAAAGTTAAAAGTTAATATTTTAGGTTTGCGTTGCAGTAATACCATCAAAGTAGTTTATTCAAAATAAAATATCTTTTCAGATTTTTCACATTACACTTAATAGTGCACTATTTTACGGAAGTACACAATTTCGATTTAAGTTTGATGTTATTTGCAGATTGCGATCATGTTAGTTAAACTTTTTTTTTCTGTTTCTGGAGTTAAATGATTTTACAAAGATTTTTAAAATGTACTACATTTACAATAGTGGGTTGTTTATTGCTTTTTATCTGGGGGGGAAAAAAGTAACCCATTTGGTGACTGTTGTAAAAAAAAAAAAAAGGCAAATTTTAAAATTAAAATTTATAGCCAAGACCCATTAGTTTAACCGATATTATTTCTGATGGGGCACCTAGCCTGCGATTGTGTTGTGTTTGTGCGTTAGTCTTTCTGTTTAGAACCGATAATTCATTTTGTTTGTTTGTTTGTTTTTTCCCATTTTAATTGCAGTCTGTATAATTATATGCCCATTCCTATTGCTCTGCTATAGGGGGATTATATACCTCTGTACTCACCTATGTTTATAATTTATTGTTTGAAGACAGCCTATGGAAGTAGTTTTTCCTGTGTGAATCGTTTTGCTTGTGAGGCTGAATGTATCCGAACCCTAATTTTACTCCACTGTGTAGTCAGAGACAGCTGTAATATTGGGCCTTTCTGTATTGGAATTTTGACCCACTAATTTGTGGCCAAAACCCAAACGCATTGCAGGTTGTACGTTGAGTGCCAGGCGATGATCACATCTCACAGGTGATTTTAGTTCAGCCCCGATGTACGTGTGACGGTGCATTTGTTCAAACCCGACCTTGTCTAGTACTGATTTTACTCTTGTGTTCTCTTACTGCCTGTGAACAGGGTTTTGGTGAGGCAGTCTGGATCTGTCGGGACCGTTTGACTCGGTTTCCGCGTATCGTTTTCATCACTCCAGCGGATCTTCAATGGAGTGTGTGTTCTGAAGGACAGCTTACTCTGAGAGCGGCGTTGTTCCTGTCGTAGATTTGAAAATTGTGACACACACTCACTGTAAATTGTGTCTGCTGCGTATTAAATGGTCACGCGATGCTTGTATATGGTCTTGTGTACCAGATGTAGTATTCGGGTTACAGGAGAAATGCTGACATATGCCTACTCCTATTATTTAACAAATTAAGCATGAGGACGTTTCATGTATGTTGTGAATGAAGGGTGTGTTTACTCAGAGAATGTGTCCGGTGTATGTTTGAGAATACTATAATTTACCATAATTGTTCATGTTAATTAGCAGGGTGATTTAATGATAAATGATTCTGAAGTGGCCCTTTTTTTGTGTAGAAAAATATTTTATTTTTGATATTTGAAAAAATGCCCGATCAGATGAAGAAACGCACAAAGTGCATACTTCAGTCATTTCGCCGGGGGACGATTTTTCGGGATCACGCGGTAAAAGTAACGTGGGCTTGAAGTACCGTACATCTGACGTATCAACGGTCTGCCGCTGTTTAAAATCAAGCGTTCTCATTGTTTTCCCATCCTTTTAAGTTTCATGTAAATTACATTACACCAATTACAATAACATTACACATTACAAACGGGATTGCTCAACATTGATTACCTGGACAATGCTGACGCCAGACTGCCTTTTGATGTTTCTACGTAAGGAAAGTGCATTCGTTTTCGAGACTGGCGTAATGACGTTAGGCACTTTATTGATTGTTTTCATTTTGGGTCACCTCCTGTTTGCAAGACGGTGTGATCGGTGGGGTAAAAGTGGTTTTGCCACTACGCGTGTGAGGCACACCAGGCTTTTTTTCCCTCTGCAGTACCGTCCCAGGGTCTGCGCCGTGGTTGGCTACAGCCGGACTGGGTCTTAAGGTCATTTTGTTCAGATCTTCAGGTCAATTTGTCTAGATCTTCAGGTCATTTTGTTCAGGTATTTCAGTCATTTTGTCCAGATCTTCAGGTCATTTTTGTCCAGGTCTTCAGGTCAATTTGTCTAGATCTTCAGGTCATTTTTGTTCAGGTATTTCAGTCATTTTGTCCAGATCTTCAGGTCATTTTTGTCCAGGTCTTCAGGTCATTATGTTCAGGTCTTTCGGTCATTTTGTTCAGATCTTCAGGTCATTTTTGTCCAGGTCTTCAGGTCATTTTGTCCAGATCTTCAGGTCATTTTGTCCGGGTCTGTTTATTGGCCAGAAGGAGCAGAGGATGTGGCCATAGCAGCCCTCGTCGGGGCCATTGTGCAGGGTGCGGTCGGCAAGGGCGCCCGTTTGTCCTCCTCGCGTGCGGACCCCGGTATTATGAAGAGCACAAAGAGGCCCTGGGCGTAGAGTAGCACTTCCCAGCGGGTCACGTTCCACTGACCGTGGTGCTCCTGACCCGCATCCCGCAGAGACGTGGCGCTTGAGCACGGGACGCCAGCAAGATGCGTCCAAAACAAAGAATAAAAAAAAAAAGGTCTGTTAATTTAACTGCACGTTTCAGCCGTTCAGGGCAGTGAAGGACCTCCTTGTCCACGATGATCCCATACTGTTTTAGGTCTCGTTTCCAGGGAGAGGAAATCCGGGACATGGCAGCCCTTTGCTGAGAATAGGTTCTGGTGGGACAGTGGCGAAAACTATCACTAATTTAAGGGTTCGAAAATGAGACGTAGTCTATGAGTCAAGCGCACGTCCACCCAGATAATGAAGCCGGAGAGATCTGATCGTTTGCCTGAGCAGATAATTGCGGTAGAGGTCTTCTTCAATGTCACGTTCTGCAGTTGTTCAGAAAAATCGGAGCGCTGTGCCGTAACACAGATTTGTGTGTTTATAACTTAATTGTCAAAAACTGGCAGAGCAGTGATGGTAGGTGAACTAAAGGCTTACGCCTCGTCTGAACATATTTCCTGCCTTTTCTGGGTGATTGCTCTGTAATTGCCAGATTGGTAGATGTTGGACACATTTTTAGGATGAAAACGTGCGTGTTCACGTTTTCGATCAGTCCAGGTCTAATGCTCGGTTATTGAAAAGTTTTTGAAAGTATTTTTTTGGATGTATTTGATATTGATGATTATTTTTTAACGCTTCCTCAAAAACAAAATACATTTTCTAACACGCTGTGTATTTTCAAATACTCAAAAAAATACTTCCAAATACTGGTATTCTTTAGTCGACCCCCCTCCTGCCCCCACCCCTTGTGTCGTATCGTTTAAAATATCATTTAAAATATCCAGGCTTCTTTTATTTTGACTCAGATTTTGAAAAGTATTTTTTAAAATAAGATGTAAATAATAATTTGTTATACTGTTAACATCACTCGGTTCCTCTCAGGTTTTTCCATTATGTTTAATAGGACGGATTCGGTGATCTCTCTCACGTGGCTCCTTCTGAGCGGGCGAATCAGGAATCAGAACAGGAATGGAGAGGACCAAACGACGGCTGTGATTGGTCAGATGTTCGCTCTCTCGCTCACCAAAAGCCCCAAAGAGTAGGAACCTTTGGAGCTTTGGAATGACTTTGCAATCTTTTATTCCTCCTTGTCCTGGGACCTGCTGTGTGTATTAAGGGTTGGGTTGGAGTAAACCCGTAAACCCTTTAACACTAATGCGTTATTTGTTCTTGATTGGTCTTACTCAAAATGACCACGTTGTATTCCTCTCTTTTTTGTTGTTAGCATACAGCAGTCACGTTGAACGGCGCTGGTTGAGATTTTAGAAGCGAGCAGTCTCCTTTAACAGCCGACGGGGAGGCTGATTTGCCAAATGTTAACGCTCTGAGATGTGGAACAGGCTTTGGCGCGGCCGTCTCTCGGGGATGAGAGCTGTATGGCGCCGATGAGAAACAGCTAGAGGGGGCGCGGCGTCCCTCCCTCGTCTCGTTGCCAGCGACGAGTGTGTGTTACCGTGGCCACACAGATTTACTCAGAGGGATGGGATAAAGCAGG
>JAOVYW010003831.1:0-13681 GCA_025775045.1 Hiodon tergisus | reverse complement strand
TCCTGTCCTGTCCTGTCCTGTCCCTGGGTTCCCCTGTTCTTGTCCTGTCCTGTCACTGGGTTCCCCTGTTCCTGTCCTGTCACTGGGTTCCCCTGTTCCTGTCCTGTCACTGGGTTCCCCCGTTCCTGTCCTGTCACTGGGTTCCCCCGTTCCTGTCCTGTCCCTGGGTTCCCCTGTTCCTGTCCTGTCACTGGGTTCCCCTGTTCCTGTGCCCCCATGGTACATTACAGAAGAAAGATAAAAGTAACTTTTACTGACATTGTCATAAACGCAAAAGACACTATCAGGTGGTCTGTAATGGACCAGAAACAGCTAAGTAAACCATGTGCAACTTGGTTGAATGGCCTGGTTTTGACATTACACTTCATACACTTCTTATATAATGTTGGATAAAATGTTTGATAAGAATAGAATGAGGACAGATGTGGCTTCGGGGCTACATAAGTTTTGGCATACCTTTATAATTGTAAGTTTGATGCTATCACCTGCTGCGAATGTCCAGAGGCATGAATACAGAACATTTTAGTGTTATAACTCTATGTCCACAGAAATGTTTATTTGAATGCTGGGAGGAAATAATAGCCATTTTGGCAACTCCCTAACAATGCTGGGAGATAGCTATTTTTTGATTAGGTACTTGGTTTAAATTATTATAACCAACAACATAACACAGACAGATGCAAGTAAATAAAACACGTAAATTGGCAGTTTGCTTTGGTAATTTAATTAGATTTTATAGTACGTTATTGCAGTCGCACGCTGCTTCAAAACTTCGCCTCATATTTGTGAGCCAACAATGTTGATAAAATTGCAATGCAAAATAAAGCAAAAGTCATGTGTAGGAGTGGTTCTACTCAATGCAATAGGCCAGGCATCTATTCTTTACTGAGTAAAAACATGTCATATTACAAAGTAATATAAACATACACTGATGGTGGATGTCTCAGGATTTGATATGTCTGCCATTTCTCCCTGTCAAATGGAAGCTATTTACACAGGGTCATTCAGATAGATTTTTATCAGGACCCAGATCCATCCATCAGGAAAACCAAACTCATACCAGGAGAGACTCACTTAAGTCTGACATACAAATGAAGAGCTTCTCGTCTCGTTTCTGCAGACGGAGTGATGGTGCGATAGCATATTATCCAAACAAAGCCCTTCGTTAGGGGTAAACGGACTGTTCTGCTTTTTGCCTTCGGGTCAAAGTCGCATTAAGTTGCCCTAAAGATCATGGTTGCACTTTAAAAGAGCCGTGTGAATCTAGAAGAAACCTTCCTATTTTGTCCCAACCATCACTGTGGCTGATCTATAAAGTTTTGAAAGATGTATAATGACCGTCCGCTGACAGACTAAGGGACACATCTAAACCTCTTAGCACCTCTTTAAAAATCTTAGCACCTTTGTCCCTTTTTCTTCCTGAAAAATCTGTTAATTATATTTAAAAAAACACCAAATAAGTATTTACAGCATAAATCATATATTGGTTACAAAGGTAAAACCTTGAGGTTTTGAGTTTCTGCACCATTGTAAGAACATCTTGTATTGTGATACCTACTAAATAATGCATGATATTATTCGTTCTCATTCTTAACATCATGGGTTTCAATTATTTTTCATTTTTTGTTAGTGGTAACTACACTCTCGTTATCTAATTAGTGATAACTACGCTCGTTATCTAACAACTGTAAACAAACAAATGCACACAGCGTGTGATGAAAATGTGGGCATTTTCCCATCCTGCCTCTTGGGAACATATATAAATATAATGCAGAAAGCCTGCTGTCTTTTTACCAGTAACTGCTGAAGTTACAGAACTAGAATCACAAAATCAAGCAACAGACACATCCGCAATTCAATTAATGCTTTGTGGCAAGAGAGAAGCTAAAGCAGACGTTGATGAAGGCCATAAACTACAGAAGTCAATACCGTTGTCTTAAGAGGTCCTTCTCCAGGATAAAGGAGAACTGTGAATGACGGCCTACAAGCACAGGGGGCTCACTCAGATCTAATACTCCACATGCTTAGGCCACCTCAAGGAGTTGGACGCATGAACAGAAACAAAAAAGGCATTCAAATAATAAACTCATATCTTCAACACTTTAAGACTGGGATGGCTGGGACCAAATCTTTGGCAAAGCGCTAATCGCATTTTACTGTATTTAATTGCATTTTCTTTTCATGAGTAGAGAAAAAATTAAATGCTATTAAATGCTATTTTATTACACATGCAGTCAAAAAAAGATCAAATAAAATCAAATATGAACCCAGTGGTATTGTATTGTTAAAGACTTCAGTTCACAGCCCCTGGACCTGATTCAAGCTCTATATCACTGAAAAAATCACCATCACCAAGGGCTAGGACCAAATCAAAACTTTGGCAACCTGCTAATTGCATTTAACATAACCGTTTTTAATAGTTTAGATCTGGTGACTGGGGAGGCCATTCAAGGTGTTTGACGTCATCCTGGTGTTCTTGAAATCACTACTGGATCCGTTTAGCAGTGTGTATGGGTGTGCTAGGAAACCAAAGGGCGCACTGGTTCACCTAAAGTGGCTTTCTATTCTGTGGTCATAATTCCACCATTCAGAGTAATGACTGAACTCTCACGAGAGGATTGCCATTCTCATGGCAGATATGCCACCTTGTTTAACAGCTGGGAACAACAGTGGGGGTTGAAGCTTTCCTTTGGCTTTCTCAAAACATAAACCCACCCAGATGTTGGAAAAAGACAACTCAGAAGTCAAGGTTTTGTGCTCAACATAGCAGGTCATGAGTTGCTGCACATTGGTCTTAGTTACAAGCTGTTTCCGAATGGCAGCCCTAATATAAAAAATATCAGCCTTTGTGAGGTTCACAACGTATATATATATTTGTTTTGTTGAGACTGGGACATGAAGGTATTGATCCAGTTCTGTGGTAATTTGTGTGCCCGTTGCTTTGTGGTTTTCAGCAATTGTTGGATGTCCATTTATCCCTGTCGGTGTGCTTCGACTTGCGTCACTGTTCCTCTTTTCTGATGCAGTTTTCCCTAGATTGGCCTTTGCCGGCACGGTTTTCGAGACATTAAATCATTTTGCAGTTTCTGAGACTGACACACCTGCAATTTTAAAAAATATGTCTCCTTTTTTGTTATGTTTCCATTATTTTGTCTGCCCCCTGCTGCAAACTAAAGGCAAATCCACACTGACATGTGGAAACAATTTAGATTGGAAGTATAGGTAGAGGGTGTTGTCTCACCAGCTTACTAAAGCATTTTAGTAAGACCTGTAAAACGACAGGCCCAATCAATAGTCTATAGCAGTTTTTGTGTGATTTATAAAGCTGTATTCTGAATTGATTTAAACCTCCTAATCTCACAGGCAATAAAAGACAGAACCATTAACTGAGGAAGATGAGACCTGACACTGTCTAACCAGCGTAGGACTCAATTTCTACCCCAGGAAGCCAAGCATCCTCACTGGGAATCTGTAAATGTAAATGCTGGAATTTGGGCTTGAAATTTCATTCAAGAGCTGCGTCCTTTCAACCCGAGCCCTGGAAATAATTACAAACCTCGATCAACACTTACCTCATGCCTCAAAGCATTAACATGGGATTAGCTTGACGACCATGTTAAAAATGCTTTTAGCTGATAAGAATCTCTCTGTGAGGTTTCATTAATATCAGTCAGATGCTATCCGACGTGAAAAAGCTTTTGAAAACCAACACAGTGAAAGGAGAATAAAAGGAGAGGGGGACAATTATTGCTAAAAATAAGTTCCTGAGCTAATGGACAACAAACTCTCTTCCCGGTGATGATTCTCTTTTATCCCTTCCCTCTAAGGATCATCATTCTGGGTTTCCTGGCTATTTCCCTCAATGTCAAACTGCCATTTTTACACCTGTTTGGGCTGCAAAAGTATCAGTTAAGCAGCTGTACCTTTGAAGCCCTCAGCAGGGGTCTGAGAGCGAGAGAGAAGAGAGAGCAAGAGAGAGAGAGAGAGAGAGAGAGAGACAGGTAGGTAGAGAACATGACAGACGGCTTTCCTCTGAGGAACCCTTCCAAGGAAGCAGTTGCTTCATTAGCTAATGAAAACGGATATCCACAAAGATATGTGGCTGCAGAGACTCTCCCGACCAAGAAAAGTCAGAAGGGAAAATACTCCCGCCACTTAAAAGATGTAGAAACTCCCTGCTTCTCTTTTATGTCGTTTTATGTAGTTGGAGAGTCTCTGCCAAGCTTAGTCAGATTCCAGCTCATAAATTATTTAGCTAACTTTGCCTCCTACAAATCATTTTGCACTTCATTCACAAAACTTATTAACAAAAACATGGCAAGCACTAAGTCTACTACATCCGATTAAAAACACACAGAATAGACTCTACACTGAGGCATACATGATCTAAAACCCCTATCACTGGCATCCTGGAGAATGGACAGAGGATTACATTGGAGCACAACAGAAGTAGCAGATGGTGGTAAAGATCTGCAGCAGAGTTTTCAGCAACTTGAAATCATAGTAGGGGTATTGTAGGTGTACCCTCAAGAACCCATACAAACGCTATCTTCTTAAAAACAAAGGGAAATATTTTGTTTTAAAACAAGTTTTTTTGTTCCTTTAACCACATATATGATATCATCATAATGTGAAGGAATTTCTGAAAGGAATTAATGTTGCAATGTGTAAAACGAGTACAACATTACCCTAATGCATTGTTACTTAGCACCGCAGTGCTCTGCCTGCCTGCAAGACCTGTGTCGTCCTGAGGCTTAAACAGTACATTATAATCAACGAGTTACCGCTTCCAGCTGCTCTGTATGGTATGCCGCCGAACGCTAACTATTAGCATTGTGGAAATCGTCTTTTGCCTCCCCCTCCCCCCATTTCACTGCGTGAGGGTGTGTGTGTGTGTGTGTGCAAGTGTGTTCATCTCTGCAATGCAGGTACTGGAGATTTAAACCGACAGCTCATCAGAGAGGATGAGGGGAACCCAGGAAGCGCCCAGGCTTAATCATAGAAACGCATGCAAATGTAAGGAAGAGTTTTTCCTTTTTTTTTTGTAAAGATGCCTGGGAACTGAGTTGGAATGAGAACATCCTCCAAGGGGTTTGCCTATATTGCCTCTCACTCCCCGAAGTACTGTAGCTTTTCTGAATCTACGTGTCGCTTTTCCTGTACATTTTCATATCTTACATACTGGCAATCAAAGCTTTGGAAGATGCCGAAAAGCTGAGATTCTTTGAGCCCCTGTCTTATAAAAAGCAAACATGTTTGATTGGGTCTTTAAACGAGAATACTTAATCTTACTGCTCTGCATAAATCATACCTTTGCTTTATTGTCTTAAAAAACATACTGCATCGAGAACTGCCAGGCAGAAGAATATCAGGCAATTCAAATGCATTGCAGTTTACAGGGTACAAAAAACTAGAATCCATAACATCAAACGGTAACACACAATGGAAAAAAAATACAGCATGAATTGAAAAACACAGCTAAATTACCAAATTTACTAAATAACACTTCTGTTGTCTAACAAATATCTAAGAAATTGTCGCCTGCCACTTGGTGCCTGAGTGTGCCTGTAGACGTGAGAGAGTTGAGCGGAAAGAAGCTCCTGGTCCCCTGGGTTTTAATCATTATGTACCAACACAAAAAACATCTCTTCTCACCACTTGGCCTGAAACACAGACAATCCCATACATTCCTTCCACACCATGTGCTCCAATAGCTCTCTTTTTAATGAAGCTGAATGCAGAACCCAGTACTCTGTAACCAGCTTGATACACTGCTGCTAAGTTGACATAGCTATGCAGCAGCTGGCAGTGGAGATCAGGGAAAAACTTCGCTCCAACATGCTTCTGGTTGCAACACGCTCAAACTACTCCAGGATTGAGCCAAACTGAAACTTAAATGAGAAGGGGGATAGGGCAGTTGCTAAATTAAAAATGATACTTCACTGATGTGTCTAAAGTGTTCTTTTTAAAGCTGAAATATTAATGATTTTGTCCTTCAACAGACCCCTGTGTTTATACCCTGTGACAGCAATGCCGCAGGGGGGCCCACATGCTAAACACCGCAGCATCGATCCCCTGCAGAAACACACGGGGCTCACACATCCTCCTACACAGCTCATACAGGGGGAAGAATCCGCCCCCAGAACACACACAACCACGGAGCACACACAGCACTACAAGTTTGTCGGGTTCCGAAAATTCCACGGGACAACCCATTCTCCGGGCCATTCATCTTTACCGCCAGGATGCCCTCTCCTTGGCTTCCACATTCGGAAACTGATAGAATGTATGCAGCGAGGGATACGGACCTTTGGTAGAGGAACAGCATCATGCCTGAGCTAAATACTGTATTGTAAATCATGTATTTTTAAAAGTCTTTTTGTGATACAAACTGTTCTTTTGTTAAATGGGTTGGGGCTAGATAGCGAGAAAGCAGTAATTATACAGTATTCAAATTAAAAACCCATTTTGTGCAATCACTGCCTTTCTTATCCACATGGAAACAGCTGGTACTGACTTTGGAAAGTGCAATATATCAGCCTCAAGCAATAGTAAAAAATACAATATAAATATGTTAGTATGGCTGTTTATGTTAATGAGGCTGCTAGTCTCTTACATGAGAACAAATAGATTTAACCCTCTACTGAGTGGAAGGTTCATTTTTATTAGCCTATATTATTAGGTTTGATTGTGTTTGTACAGTTGTGACTGTAATGACCATCAGGTGGCAGAGTTCCCTTTCTTGGTTTTAATTCCTTCTAAACCCCTTAATTTTTCATTGAACGCATAATGTCCTAACAAGCTTCTGGAGGTCCTAACCCAACACATGTATAGGTTCTCCATATTTTGGAGACATGACAGAGACACTGTGCCACAACACGGCAGAAAGTGTCACAAGCAACATGGCTGCCATGGTAATCCCAAAGCAAAGAATTCAAATGAGATGTGTGTGTACCTGTGTGGTAACGAGGCAATGAAATGTGATGTGTATCAGAACGTGTGTGGTAGTGTAGCAATTAAATTTGATGTATGAGTACCTGTATGGTAATGAAGCAATGAAGTGAGATGTGTCTGTACCTGTGTGGTAGTGTAGAAATGAAATGTGATGTGTGTGCGTACCGCTGTGGTAGTGTAGAAATGAAATGTGATGTGTGTGTACCTGTCTGGTAATGCAGTAACAGGTCTTGCACGTGGTCTCCAGTCGTTTTGGGCAGGAAGTCCACAGTGATCTGCATGCTCTCTCCAACTAAAAGGGTCCCCAGAGGAGGGTCGACGGAGAAAGGGCTGTAGGAGAGACAGGGTCCATGAACAGAGGGGGTTTCGACCACACAATCAGATCAATAAAAATATATACTGCTCACAGCACAATGATATATTCAACTGGTTGAATTTCAGCATGAGATTACTTTTTTTTTACACACACACCGCTTTCAGAAAAATGTAAACTAATTTATGAATCCAAATATTTATGTCAGAATCAATAGACAGCAACAGTAAAGTACAAATCATGGGAGTAGATTATTTTCTTTAATCACAACCCTACAATCCGAAGTCAAATCTGAAGTCTGACTGCCAAAGAAAACCTCAGACTTTTGCACAAAAGGAAACCATAAAAGTTTGAATATTGTGTCATGACAGTGTTTGTCAGTTTGCTCTCAGTGGTTAGCCTACGGGTTATATCACCAGACATCGGTACACGACTAACCTATGCACTCACAGCTGAGAGCACTGGCCAGGCCTCAGTGTAATAGGTATACACTCTCATTTAATCAAATGTGACAGCTCATTTACACTCCCTGCCTCCACTCAATGGAAAGCTGTAATACTGAGTAGTGTCCATTAATAACTGTCCGAATACTAGATGGGGCCACTTCATAACCGTCTCTGTAAATCACCAGAACAAAGGATCGGAATTCCAACAGGGAAGATCCCATTGCACCGAGCACACTGTAGTCATAATTCCTCTTGACTGCGTTCCGTCTTTATCAGTGTTACTCAGGAGCAACATGAGGGACAGCCGATGAACGGGCTGGTGTCTGAGACACTGGATTAGTCAGGTTCAAGTCCCAGGTAGGGCCTTGCTGTCGTACCCCTGTGCAAGGTCATTTGCTTCAGTTAATTTTAGCTGCGTAAATAAGCAAATTGCAAGTCGCGTCAGAATAAGAGAATCAACTAAATTATGAAATTATCACAACGAGACGTGCTAGAGAGGTAGAGAGCATTGTAGATTTTCTCTGCTTGACCATTAGTAACAAAAGACAGAGAAGTGCTGTGGTGTAGTGGTTAAGAGCCAGGGCTTATAACCAAACCATTATAGCTTTGAATATCCGTAGGTTATACCTTTGAGTTAAGACCCGCATTCCTAAATGTCCAAGTGGCCCCACCGTAAAAAGTCAAGTATATATATATAACAATAAACCGTGAATGGTGTTTTACGTTCTCCCTTTAATTAATAAATACTGCGGAAAGATTCCCCAGCAGCATTGCTTTAGCATGGAGCAGAGACAGAAGAAGATGAAAGGTTTATAACAGAGATTTTAAGCGATTCTAAGATACAAGAGCATAAATAACCCATCTATCCATGGATATGACGATGATCTGCTCTCAAACTTTTAACATACTGAAAATAAAGGATAGAATTCATGTGATTTCCTATGCCATCGAATGCTATATGTTCCCTCATTTATAGCCAATAATCAGAGGGAGATAGTCATAAAATATATATATACTTTTATATATATATATAACTAAAAAACTTTAAAGCGGTTAATAATAAATCAAGTCACTCATCTTCCCTTTTATACAGAGCTGTTCCAATGTTCATAGAGTACGAACCTTGTCCTGTCCACAATTACTGTATTTGTAAATTTGTCCCACCAAGGACTTCACGTCACATTACAACGTTGACATTTAAAAATCTATCACACAAACACAAGCACACAGCAGAGACTGAGGTAGACAAAAGCAGAGAATAATGAATAGGTATCTATTGACACCAGCTTTCCCATTCGTCATTCAATAAATTTTTCGATCAATCTAACAAGCTGTAAATATCTACAGTACACGCCGTAGACCTAACATTAGCAATCTTCCATTATCCTTTGAATGTACTTAGAACTATGGTGAAATACATCTGTTCCGGCTTTCGTTACTTTTTCACAAATGTTACAGGTAGGAAATTATGAAACAAGTGAAACGACTATTGTTTGCAACTAAAGTGAAATTACCCTGAAAACTATAATGAGAGGTTCAAACTTGAAATTCTTGGGCGGAAACTGCAATTTCTTTTTTGCTGAGTTGTCATTTATATGTACTGTCTTTATATTCAGAAGGTTGGATCTAATTTACAGAGATGACACTGAGATGAGAGTCTGACTCTCGTTTTGAGCTCGACTAAAGGTAGTGAGACAGAGGCAGACTCACTGTAAGCTTCCAGGTTAAACAGGGTCTCAGCTAATGGCATTAGCCATGCTTAGATGTTCGGAATGGAATTCCACAATACTTTAGAGTAAGGCACCCTTAGGGTACTCACTGGTTACAAACAGAAATTATGTATATTGACGTGTTTGCTATTGTCTAAATTGTAGAGAGCAATTTGCAAAGGAAATTTAAGTTGTTGATTTTTCTAATCTAATAGAAAAGTTGTGAATTGAGAAAACTGCAAAAAGTTACATTCTCTCCTGGCTATGTTAATTTACCCAATGAATGAATCGTCAAAATAACCCTAATCACTGTGGTAGTGTACATCCTAACCTGCTCCACAAATCCAGTCCAGTATCCTACTCAAACTGTCTACAGAGCTACACCTAGCCCGCTCCACACAACGTCAGTCCAGTAGCCAACCCCCACACTGTCTACAAAGCTACACCTAGCCCGCTCCACACAACGTCAGTCCAGTAGCCTACTCAAACTGTCTACAGAGCTACACCTAGCCCGCTCCACACAACGTCAGTCCAGTAGCCTACTCAAACTGTCTACAAAGCTACACCTAGCCCGCTCCACACAACGTCAGTCCAGAAGCCTACCCACACGGCCTAGAAAGCAACACCTAGCCTGCTCCACACAACGCCAGTCAAGTAGCCTACTCAAACTGTCTACAGAGCTACACCTAGCCCCCTCCACACACCAGTCCAGTAACCTACTCAAACTGTCTACAGAGCTACACCTAGCCCGCTCCACACGTCAGTCCAGTAGCCTACTCAAACTGTCTACAAAGCTACCCCTAGCCCGCTCCACACAACGCCAGTACCGTTTCCTTGAATCATTCTGCACATCCACGTGACTTGCTCAGTTCTCTACTCACTCTCCCCCAAATAGCCCCCCCGATACAATTTTCCACCTAGTCCAATTCCTTATTACACTGCTCCAGAATTTCCCCCCCAAGTCATAGAGCTCCAAATTGCAAACAGCAGTCATTTCCTACCATCTCTTTTTGCTCCGGTATCCATTTACCTGTCTTAGCTCCATTCAGTTCGCAGCCTGAAGGCTTGCGCTCACCTTTCTGCAGAGAGCTGAAACTTGGCCTCGCAGTTTCCTATGTTCCGCACAAGCAAGGTCTTCTGGGAGGAGCACTTCACAGGGGTGACTGGAAAGTACAGGTGGTCAGGAAAGTCCAGGATGGCACGAGCCCCAATCGCCCGGATGGGCACCTGGAAACGCTCTCTCTCTGTCACAAAGATCAGTCTGTGGATGTAGTCCTGAAAGTCAGAAAAGAGGCTCAAACATCAGCCACTTAAGCCTTCTCAGGTGGCCAGCTGAGAAGACAAAAGATCCCTTAATATGTTCACCAGTCCTAGAGGTAATAATGGTATTGATATCTAATTAAGTTAAATGTCATATCCATTTCAAAGCAATCACAAAATGTATGCAAACCATGCAGAATTACTGAACAGGAATATGGAAACATGAATTAGCGACAAAGTCTGTCACTAAATTCAATCTGATACACAGTTCCTTGGGTGCGTGACAGGATTCAACAGTAGAAAAGAATGCCCATCAGACATCTGTAGGGTGAGTCATGACTTAGAATGTTCTGTAAGTTGGCAACAGTCGCAAGCTGGATTGACAAACAGTCCAAATACATTTGGACAACTTGACGTGTCCCTGTTAATGGTAAACAACAACACGCACAAAGACGAGGCACCCACAGAACATAATTATGTCGTTTACTCCCACCAACCAAACCCTGCCCATCGTCTTCAAACAAACGACTTCTCTCAAGGCCTAATTAGGGCTGTGATGGCTCCTGCCTTTTCCTCCAGCATTGTGAACGCCGAGCTGAGCTCGAAGCGCTCCACTGCGGAATGGCAGTCAAGCTGATGAACATGCAACGTGGTAACAAGATGAAGTGGTGGAAATGGGACGGAGGCGGGTGGGCGGCGGAGGAAATGTTCTCCCTTCCAAACCTGTTTATCAAAGCGCACGCAGTCGGGATTATTGTTTGGGGGGTTTTGGGGGGGGGGGGGGGTTGGATATGGGCTCTGTCATTTGTTCCCCGCCATGTCTTCGTTATCGGAGGATGAAAAGAAATCTGTGGGAATTTATTAAAATGTACGGAGACCCTCTGAATTATGAAATCTCATTGAGACTCAAATGATGTTATTAATCTCTTCATTTTGAAGTAACTTTTTTCTTGTCCTAATGTTTGAAGCCTCGTAACAGAATGGGTGTGTAATAAATGCATCGAAAGGCAATAGGGTTCTGCTCCCATCTGCGGCATGAGAAAATATGTACTGGGCCACGGTCTGAGTTATAATTTCCTGCGCGAAGATATTCAAAATTTAAAGCATATATCAATGCAATTTTATATGACGTTTTACTTTGTAGCTATTCAGAACCAATATAAAAATGGTCAAACACCCGTGCACTAGTTTTTAAGGAATAATCTCAGCAGTCTAGATATTTCCTGAAAAGACGTAGATAACCAAGGAGAATTCTCACATTTAACGAAGCAGAAACTTGATGGATTGGCACAAAGATATGAGGCTCTTTTTGCCTTAAAGCTATCATTGCTCACTGAGTTATGCAACACGGTCTTCACGGAGGGTTAAAAAAATGAATGGGCATGGCTGTTGACATGTGAAATTATAAAGACTTCTTGGGGGCTGTTGTGTGACCTATTTACTTCAATTCATATGGGTCATTGTGGTTTTCAACCTGCTTATTTATTTATGGTGGACTGTTCCACTCATGTCAGACATGTGGTACTACATGTTACTACACATGTAGTGCTAGACGTTACTAGACATGTAGTACTTCACGTTACTACAACAATGTATCTGTGAGACATACTGAGATACAACTCTTTTATATAAATTATTATTTAGTAAATACCTTACTCAGCCCGTCCATATTTAATTTTGCCAATGTAAAACACTCAGTTTAAGAACATGACAGCCAGTGTCAAAGCTTGGTTTTAAACCAATACTTAATTATTCTCTGCTGGTGGCTGTCAGCCTCTCCCTTTGTCTAACTTCTCGAGCCAGCTACAATACAACGTCCCTCTGTATGACCCTTGCCATACCTTGTTCTCCATCGGTGTGAAGTGGACAGTGAATGTAGAGGCCATCCCAGGGGCCACTTTGCTGCCCACATCCACAGGACTGAGCACTTTAAAGTACAGGGAGTCTTCCTCCACCACTTTAATCAGGCGCGGGATCTGTAACGTGCAGAGAAGTGCGTTAAGGTGATGCTCTTTTCAGTGAAGCTTGCATTGTGTAGCTTTATAAACAGTGCCTGCTTATAAAGCCGGGTGACCGGACACAGGCTGAGTCATTAAATTACGACATGCTTCGAATAAGGTGTGGCACAGAAAGGGAAGCGAGTCAGAAAAGCATCCTGACACATTAGTCATCGCTGGGACACCACACATTTAAATGGAATAAAACATAAACAGTAACCTTTTTTGTTTATCAGAAGCCCACGTCTTTACATGAGAACATGAAGCAAGCATAGCGGACCACAGATCCGGTTTTTCATCAGTATCAGAAACTTACACCTTAGGCAAAAATAAATGACTGACACACTCAGGTATCCCTCTAGGTGGCAACACAGAATGTTAAAAATGTAATGCAAACGGGTGACTCCATACACGCTATGATTGTGTTCAACATCCCAAAACTAGATAAAAACCTTTTTTCTTCTGTTCATAAAAAGAAAAACTCTTAACACGTTATGTAAGGAGCGGTTAAAAGTTGCCAAAGTTTTAATTTGGTCCAAGATTTTGTTAGTGTGTATAGTAAAATACCCAAATGTTTATAGAACGCACAATCACACAAGTTTCTCGGCTGTGTGGTTTTCCAGCGTGTGGTTTGGTACCTATAGCTATGCTGCAATCAGATCATTGCGGCCATGGTTACAATTTAGTTAATGTCCAACATGGCCACCACATTGTGTAACCATCCTGCTAATGTCCACTTATGTTTTGCAAGCAGAGAAATGAAGTTAATATTCATCAGTGTGAAGTGGTTTATGAGAGAGGGGCTAAGCATGACAACACATTTAATGGCATTCAAGGAAATGTATCAAAATTTAATGGTATTTCATAGTATCCAAGCAAGCATGACCAACATCACAATACATTTAATATTTTACATGTTTTATACTATAACGCAGCAAAGCTGCCTTTAAATGCTGAGGACGGTTTCCAAGCCACAGCATACAATGGGACACCATAGTAAAA
>JAOVYW010003830.1:0-46218 GCA_025775045.1 Hiodon tergisus | reverse complement strand
TTGTGTTACTATATTTTTTTGTATATCTGTTTGAATGAAAATGTGTGTATCGAACTTGCTATGCTAGCACAAATTCAATTTACCTTTCACTTCAAAGCGTTCAATTTTGCATAAAGCCATTGCAGTGAAAGTATAGATTTGCATACTTGTAAAACACTTGTACTTCAAAGAGAGTGTTTGTAAATAGCAGAAATCAATTTCCAAAAAATCTTAACCCATCAAATATGCACACTAGTTGCTAAAATAATCAAAGTATGTTATAATTTGCACGATTGGGTATACGGGTCACCAAATGGATTCACAGGTCTGATCTTGGGAGTGCCAGATGGCTTTTTAATTTTTTAATCCTGCTCAACTCTTACTTAATTAAATCAAAATCTTGTCTGAGTGGACTACACACTGAATATATAAAGAAACTGTAAACAACTGGCCTTCATGGATTAGAGTACTGTATACTGAGTCCTCTTAACCCCAGTGATGCGGTACTGAGGCTAGTTCTACTTCTGGCTCTTAGCGCGGCAAAAGACCTGGAGCAGTGCAACGGCAAGGAACCTAAATATGATAATGCCATTACAGCTGACCAACTGTAGTTGGTCACCAAGTTTCCAACCTGACTAAATAGGTCAGTCGCTTGGTTCTACCAACGGTTCTCCATACTCCAAACAACAGGTGGCAGTACTACACCTACTGCATTTCTTTTAAAACTGGAATACAACACAACCAAACAAAATAACATAGAAAGTCAATATAGCCCGTACTCTAGAATACAATAAAGTTAATTTTCTGATTAAGTTCTAATCGTTTGGACTTGGTTTTACCAGGTTCGACATTAAAAAAATTAAACTTACATTCTGAGCAAGACTTCGTGGTATTTAATTACTGTCAATTTACATAATTTGAATTATGCGTAGATATAGCTATTAATGTATAATACTATAACTGGAATATCGAGTGATACGTCCCCCTTTATAAGGATTATAAGGGTTTTGTTAATTTGGGTGTAGCTCCCAATCAGGAACTGACTGAAAACGGGTCCAAAGTTTTCTGTCAACTCATGACGTACATACGTGCACTGTACGTCAATGCGGTAGTGACAACGGGAAAACACACCGACGGATTGGAGGGGTAGTGGATTTGATAATCCCAAACAAGAGACTGACCCGTTTTCCCTCGCTATTCGGGCTGCCAGGAATCAAATCAAAGCCCGAAGCCGCCGAACAATATGGGGAACTCCGAGAGCGGCTGCGGAGGTGGTAGCGGCGATGAGGAAGACGTTGAAACCGAAAGCCCTGGCATTGCTGGAGACAGCCCGGCCTCTGGGGCCACGGCCCGTAGCGGTGGAGGAAATAGTGGAGGGTCTGGATCTAGAGAAGGCGGAAGGGGATCTAATAACCCTTCAGTACCGGCCTGTGGGCTTCCAAGCCCAGGGGCTCTATTGGAGCAAGTCAAACTGAGAGAAGCAGCGGCCCGTATGAGCGACTCATGGGTTGCCATTTCGGAGTCAGTTCTGGCTCGGAACGAAAGCGCGCTGGTGCGGTGGTTAGAAGAACGGCTAAGCAGGGGAGAGGAGTCTGTTACCGTGGAACAGTTCTGCGAGATGCTGGAAAGCAGAGACGCGCCGCGAGACGAGTGCGAAGAGGTTCGTGCTAAATTCTACTGCCCCAATAATCAGTTAAAACAACAGAATTTAGTGAAACTCAGATTACTGGACGATTTACGATGTCATGTCAAAATTATGTATCTAATTATTTAAAAACTGGCACGTGTCACTCGTTTAAGATAATAAAATCTAGTTGTCTCCTTCGGTTTTACAGTTACTGATTTAACTTTTTTTTTGTCCTTATCTTAGTCAGGTTAAGGTGTGTTTGTAATGACAGCGTGAGATAAGCAGTAAAGGATGCCAAAGTTAAAATAACTCTTTATATGCTCTAAGCATGTTATGCAGTCCTGGAACTTAAATGGTCTCCGCTTTCAAGAGTTATTTTAAACGACTAGTTAACCATTTTCATCTTAGATATTTTAGTAATACTCATGGTTGGAGGAATTATGACACTGTTCATAAGATTAAAGTAGATTGTCAGGATCAACTTTAAACAAATTTGTATTGCCGTTAAGAAAGCCAATGTCCGATGGGAAGGATTTAGGGAATTGCATGTAAACCTGTCTAATTTCCTGCACTAAAATAACTGTTAAAAAAATGGATGTTGGGTCTTGCTGCTGGAAGCTGATCTCCATCTTGTTTGCTCATTTGTTCGGTTTTCTCCTGTTTAACTGCAAAGGAAAGAAGTTAACAGTGTATTGCAGCTCCTCTTCTTCCGTTTAAGCTTACGGATGACAGTGTTCCGGTGTTGTGCGAAACACATTTCTTTGGGGTGCGTAAACTTGGATCTGGCATCAGTTCCATCACGTCTTTCTAAACTGATTTCCAGGCGTTTGGGCAATTCGATGCAGAGGGCGACGGCATCGTGGATGTGGAGAACATGCTGATGGCGTTGAAGAACTGCAACGGCGCTAACCTGCAGGGAGAGCTCAGTCATGTCATCCGCCAGCTACAGGCCTGCTCCCTCACCCCAGGTGCAACACACTTTACCGTAGCAACAAAATCGTGCCGGGATCCTCGGTCTGCGTCTGTGAAATTTTACCAGGCATGTGGGAGTGAACGTAAAGACGCCCTTCTAATTGTAAACGATGATGCTTTATGACTTTTTAAATGCCTGTGTGTGTGTGTTTTTTTTTTTTTTGCGTTGCAGGATTTGTCGATATCTTCTCCAAGTCGAAAGACCGCCTGGGAGCACACGCCTCAAAGATTCTGAAGTTTCTGCATCGAAACCGAATCCCCAGTAGTGCTATCCCTTTCCCTGTATTGGAGGGCTACAACAGCATCTGCACCATGAGGTCCTCCGTGGTGAAGGACTTCTTGGACTTCCTTCTGCAGAAAGAAAAGGGTAAAGGCAGCTCATTTGGAGCTGTATTTGGTTCTTTTCATTGCATCTTACACCTGTAAGCGTTCTGTTAAGTGAAATGAACTCACCACCTTCATACAAAAACAGTTACAATAATACGGCAGTAGATATAAGCTTGTCTTATGTGGTCTTATGTCTTACTGTATTCCCTAACACACCCAATATGTTGCTTGAATAAAGCGCGCAGTTTCTCTTAAAGTTATGTAGAGTCATTAATTCCTTTACGATTATATAAATACTTATAATTGTAATGTCAACCACGTAAGCTGTCTGCAAAAATATGTAATGAAACTGACAGTTTGAATTTCTCTTTACCATCACAGATTTAGACATCCAGTACAGAGCAGAGTTGAACCGTGACCCAGAGGTGGACAAGGTCAAAATCGTCACTCAGTGTTATAGCTTCATAGAAGCCTCATCCAATGCAACGGACATTTACAAGATGACAAATGGGGAAACTTCGTCGTTTTGGCAATCAGATGGAAGTGCCCGATCACATTGGATAAGGTATGACAGCAATGCGCTGACATTTATTTATCTCCATCTATCATCTATATAATCATTATACTGGACCCACGATTTGATACATATTGCATAAAGGAAATACAACCTTTTCACACTGAAGTATCATTCAGTATTTATTACTCTTATTTCTTAGTCATAATTGATTTTTCTGTCTTAAATGAAGGGAAAACGTACATTTTGTTTCACCTAATCACAACTGATGTTTAAAAATGCCAAAAAATCAATTTATATGTTGCCAAAATTACTTTATAAGTTGCATTGTGCATGTACCACCTTAATTTATATTATATTTAATTTATACATGTCTCTTCCTCCCTCTTCTTTTTGTACATGGGTTAGTGATTCTGTGAAAATGTTGCGGTTACGTTATGCATGCCAGTTAATGCCTGTTTACATGGAGATTATTGCAGTTTCTCTGAAAGATAGATAAAAGGCTATTTTAAGGGGAGACGGCATATCACCGTTTGCAGGTTAAAGATGAAACCCGACGTGGTGCTGAGGCGCCTGGCGATCGCAGTGGCCTCCAACGACCACAGCTACATGCCTCAGTTGGTGTCGGTGGCTGTGGGTAAAAACCGGCGCTCCCTGCAGGAGATCCGCGACATCCGCATCCCCAGCAACGTCACGGGCTACGTGGCGCTCCTGGAAAACGCCAACATCTGCCACCCCTGTGAGTGCCACCGGCCTCGCTTTTCTTTCTCATCGCTTTGTCTCAAGGAACGTAAAAGAACACCTCAATTCAGTTTCTTATTGGTGTGCATTATAGTAGTGTAATGTTGACTATTGCATAGCCAAGTAGTTCCACAGGTCAAAATAAATCTGAACAAACGGAATCTCTCAATTCAGTCAAAAAAAAACTAAACGACTGAAAACTAAAACTAAAAAATAAGAACATTCTAAATGTCCCACAAAGAGTTGTTGATGATGGTGAAGTCTGACACTTAACATTAGCTGACTTAGGTTAACTTTCTAGCTAACATAAACACTGAAGCGGGCCTCTCATAATGTTATATAAACCATTGCATTAAGAGCATTGCTGTTTTTATGTGTTCTGACTCATTGTTTGGAGGCTAGTCTGAAAATAATTGTGATGACGTGATTACAAAACAAGTTTTAAGAAATTTCTGGGCACCAAAACTTATTAACAAGGGAAAAAAAAACTGGAATTGATTGTTCACAAAATACTATTTTATGAGTCTTCTGCAAATTAGCAAATGTGTTTATGGAACTAATTGGAAAATAAACCAAAGGAAAAAAATGAGATTGATCTTAAATAATCAGTTGGCAGGTAACTATATCAATTGTCCAGGCAGTTTCGAACTTACTGTACCAATCATCGAAGGGAGTTTTCCCTCATAACACTTGTACCACCCACCATAACTGTTGGTCTGCTCCAGTGTGTTGCTATTGTTCACATGACACATGTCTGGTCCTTCAGCCTAACTATGTCTCAACATGACCTTTGAACTCACTACCTGTGTTTCTTGTTAACTAAAGACGAACTCAATTGGTTTTGTTAATATTTTAAACAGACATCTGTGGGAAGGTTGCCAGTGTTGAATAAGCTTACTATCGATAGTGCCGCCACTTTCTGGAATCGAAGACAAGGGTACAATTAGCACCCGGAGAAAACAACTTTGGTATTTACCTCATTGTGCTAATTGTCTCTCTTGTCTGATGACTCAAGTTTGATCCCTGGCAAGGGCGGTGGAAGCTCAGTGGCCTGGGGCGGTTGAATAGGGTAGTTTACACCAGAACCAGTTAAGTCTGGAGGCTGATTTATTAGGGGAATCTGGTAACGGTAGCTATGCAACCTTTAATATTTCCTGTAACATGACAGGTTTTTGTTTTAGCAATACATAATGACGAATTGTATGGATTCTGTCAATGTTTGGCACAAATATATCTTGAGTGAATCCCATTGAGTTTAAATACAGAAAAGCAACAAAAACATGTTTAAACATTACTTAAACCACCTGTAAAACATAACCTGTAGTTACCTGCTTTTACCTTTACATACAATTAATTTACTCTTCCAAGCATCTAAATTTATTCTACTTAAAAATATGTTTAAAAATCAACCAATAGAATAACAGGTAAAAGTAACCATAACCTCAAAATACCTTATTTTATGTAAATACGCGTGTACAAAAATATATATTACAGATATTAGACTTTATATTCAAATATAGCCCTTCCGAAATTGCACAAAGCATATCAGTTTTACTGACGGTCACAAATATGTTGCAGAATCGGACGTTTCGCATTTGAGCCTAAAACTTTTTTTTAACCTGCTTCTCTCTCCATCAGACATCCAGATCAATATCAAGCGTTGCCTGAGCGACGGTTGTGACACGCGCATCCATGGCCTGAAGACCATGGGCTACCAGGTCACCAAAAACAAGGAGGTGTCAGTGTCTGACGCCTCGGCGATCTGGTACCTCTCGCTCCTTACCTCCCTGGTGACCGCCTCCATGGAGACCAACCCCGTGCTTGCACAGACAGTCCTTCACAGCACACAGTGAGTGCCTGTCGTCTGTGGAGACCACGCTGCGGAAGTGGCGTCCTATTACTCTCGTTGATAAGGTTTTTTTTGTCCACTGAATATCCAGTTTAATTTATTTTTGCTAGTGTTGAAATGTTTTATGGCCCACACCCCCACTGGAAAGGTATACACTGGTGTCCTGCAAAAAATCTTCTGCATTTTAGGAGCAACGTAAGAAACCAATGGACAATAGCCTTTAAGTCACATGTTGTTTTGATGGAATCTGATTGGCCCTGTGTGTTGTTCAAGCACTGTGACTTCCTACTTCTTATTAGTGTTTTTTTCCTCTCCCTCAGAAAAGCTTTGCATCACATGCCACCGCTGTCCTTAACTCCAAGCTCCACCGAGTTTCCCAAGTTCTTCTCGCCAAACATTCTGGAGGAAGTGGATGCCTTTCTCCTCAGAATAGCAGAGTAATAACATATCTTTGTGAGGATGCAATATGCCAGTAGTTTCTTCAACTTTCAAGTTTATTCCTTTTGTGAACAGTGATTGCTTAAATCGAAAAGCCCCAACTTGTTCATGCTTGTGGCCGACAGTTGCTGCGTGACCCCTGATGCGCGGCTGACCCTGCTGGCGTTCGCCCTGGCCAGAGGAAGCGTGGCCAAGGTCATCATGTCCCTGTCAGGCATCAGTAACCACCTGGACACAGAGTACAGGGCCTCCTCGCTAATCACCTCCTTAGCCACCGTCAGACTCAAACTCCTCTACAAGAACGGTAGGTCCTTCCGCCTTGTACTTGGCCATCTGGAACAGGGGGGGAAAAAATATATTGCCATATTTCTAACAGAATTAGAAGCTCAAAACCATGATTCGGGCCCTCCCCAATTCAGCTGCAAAAATAAAAACAATCAATGGATGTTGAAAGGTATTGTGGAAGTACAGGACCTCTCACGTATGTTGCACAGGAAAACCTCTCCAGCTCCATGTGCAGGCTTGTGACGTGAAGGGCAAAGAAGACAAATCAGGACCTGAGAACATGCTAACGGACCCTTCCAACGGAGACGGTACTGCTGCAGTTTGTAGCCCAGTGTTGTGCCCTTATATTTACTACAAAATTTTATTTTTAATGTGCGTTTTGCGTATATAACCATGGGTAACTCGCCATGATCCATAATTGTATTGATGATGGCAGTTCCAGAATTTGCATTATTTTCAAAGAGCTGTCAAGGCCACCTTCTCTCATTCCTCTATTTATCTATCTGTGTTGTCTTGGACCAGGCTCCCATTTCCGGTATGCTCCAGGTTAACGCTTCATTTGATGGCTTTCTCCATAGGGTTCCTCACGGAAAGCGGAAAGAAAAGAGCCAGTGTCATTTTATCGACCGAGGATCAGACCGCCTTCCAGGTCACTCAGATAAAGATTAAAGTGAGTCTTATTCACTTGTAATGGACCAAAAGGGTTTGTTTCCATTTGTATTACCTCCAGTGTACTTAGATGAAGACTTGGGGAAAATGTAGGCCGTGGCACATTTGTGTGTTTTTGCTTCATTAACTTTTGTTTTACTGATTTTGGGGGGGACTTTTATTAGGACTGTCAAAGTTAACGCGATTAATTTAAATTGCTTAACGCCGTTAATTTTTTTGTCGCAATTAATGCTTTTTTGTTTTGTTTTTTGAGGCTAAAAAAACCATATATAGTTTTAGAACCATCCATAGTTAAAATAAAACTCCATGCTCTCGCGCTTGTTTGTCAATCGACTGCTTGGATTTAGATATAGCTTTGCTGATTAAGTAAGCTTGAATGATGGAGAAAGGGCTAAAGGCCTTTTAAACGGCCAGTTTTATTACAAAACCCTTACAGATGGGTCTTTGAATAAAAGCAAAGTTATTTGCAGCTACTGTAAGGGGGAATTTGTGTATCACCGAAGTACACCGAGTCTGAAGTATCATTTACAATCAAAACACAGAGTTGGAGACGGCAGCAGTAATGAGAGGGTTAGTAATGCAGGACAGCAGCAGCCAACTCTTTTAGAGTTTGTGCGCTGGAGGAAAATGGACAAGTCAACGAGCAGCAAGCTAACAAACGCAATAGTGAACTTTCTGATACAGATTTTGTGTTTCTTTCCATTACAATAAAACACAGTATGCCTTTAACATAACACACTGCTTTTTAAAATTGTTTATTTAGGGCCAAATTTGAGCACATTCAAAAAAAAATGCAATTAATCGCGATTAACTGCAGAAAATCATGCAATTAGCGCGATAAATAATTTTAATCATTTGACAGCCCTAATTTTTATCTTTATCTTTGTTCGTGGCCCGTTCTGCTTCTCTGTGCAGGTTCGTAAAGGAGCTATTGGTGCCAAATGTGGTCTGGTGTTTGCCTACAACGAAGGAGACGCATTTGATGCTGACAAGCACTTTAAGAGGTTTAAAAAGTATGATTCCTGGGACTTCAAGGGCTTCAAGGAGTTCGTAAAGAACAAGTAAGGAAATTCATAAAAATGTAAGAATTTTGCCTGGTCTAATGTTGAGCACATGAGCCCTTTAGTAATATTCTTGGCACATCACATTAAACAACTGTCATTATGCAGCTCTTGGCAATTCCAAATATATTTGAAAGATACTAGAGGGATTCTGCCTGTGCGCATGCAGTTGTTTCCATAGAAACAGAGTGGATGTGGAAGTGTGCCCTAAAGCAGCTAGAGGTACTGAGACTGTTCCAAGCATAGTAAGCTTCAGCTGTGCTATGTGATCCCACAGCACACAGATTTCAGAGCTCGGGGAGGACGAGCCCATCGGCTGGTTCGAGCTGGAGGACGACTGGAATGATGTGGAGATCAAGTTGCAACAGTGTAGGATTGCAAAGGTATGTCCTGGACTCACAGGAGCACCAGGCCTCCCGTAGGACGTCCTGTAAGGGGGTTGGAATGCAAAGCAAGACGACACGCAGTGTTTTATCCTGCCTTTTTAAAAACACTCCTGCTGATATGATTTTTCCTATCACTTCTATGCAGCAAGTTATGATATACTATAACCAGTTGCATATTCTAATCTGAACCTACATAAAATAAAATAATATGCTTGCATCTGGCAAGACTTGCTGTATGTCCTGACCGATGATTACCTTTGTCCTGAAAAATGGGTAGAAAGACGTACTGGGAGGTCATAGATAGTTTTATATATTTATAAGATGGTTTTGGTGTCGATGTAGCTGGGAGAAATGATACTGGTGGCTTTAAAAACATGATTAAAGTTAATATTTTGCAGATAGTCATAATCTCCATTTAGAAATACAAAGGTTGTGATGTCAATGTTAATTGCATATGTACATGCAAGGAAAATCCCTTGTACACCATGGAAATGTTTTATTGTATGGCTCATGGATAGGTTTTCAGTTGCCTTGTTTATTTTTCCTTATAACTGCGTCTGAAGGTAGTACATTTTCAGAACTTGTTGACATCATGAATACTGCCAGTAGTCTGATGCAAACACTTTTTTTCCCTACTCTCCTAAAACCCTACTCATCTGTAGTTCCAAGTTGCAGCTGGCTTGTACAACTCCCACTGGGGTTCATTTTGTAGACTTGCTCTAATTCTTCCACTGTACAGCTTGTTTCACAGACACAGCAGGCTCCTCAGAGGACTGAGATCAGAGGTGCATGCTTTCGACCAATGAAATTGCAGAGGAAGTGCTCTGAACCCAACAGTGGCATTGGTGTGTGATGAACGGGATAGTTGTTGACTTCAGCCTTTGACCCGATGGCCTCTCTTCCCACCCCCCACCCCCACAGTACCTGATGGTGAAGTTCCTGTGCACCAGGCAGGAGACTGCAGAGCGGCTGGGCGTCCAGCAGCTGGCCTTCAGTGGGTACCTGTGCCCCGGATCCGACCGCCTGGAGTCGGACGACCTGACCCTGCTTGGGGGGAGTGCAGACGGGGACCCCATCACTGGCCTCTCCCTGATCAAGAAGACCCTCTTCTTCATCCAGCAGCTCACAGGAGACACGGTTCGTTACCCGCCTGCCCTTGCTAGGCAGCCCTCTGTCTGGCGTAGGGCCTGGCTTTGGGAAGGGAGTGCATCCTTCTCTTCATGGGGAACCCCTCTGTGCCTTGTCCTTTTGTCCTTTTCTATCTTGGTTCTAATGTTAACAATCCATTGTGGAGAATTTACATTTTTTGGTATGTTTTTGACTGTCAAGGTTCTCCAGGATGTGTCCGTCTTCAAACAGAAGTTTCTGTTGGATTTCAGTGGGCTAGACCTGCAGCTGTTCTGGGACTTTTATAATAAACTCAGGAAAATGTGAGTATAAGGGGGACTTGTTATTTAGTGGAAAGACTGTCAAATTTTCTTTATGCATTGAAAATGTGTACTTTGGTTACCAATGCAGGTCTGGTTTGTAACTTTCATAATTGCACAGCCTGTAATGGATGTAATCATTTATGGTCATTCATGTCATAATGTTTCTTCACTGAAAATATTTTTTGAAATAAATAGTTACTAATGTTAAAAACTAGTGAGACATATTTATGTCTGTTTGAAATGGTAATCCCACACGGACACATATTTGCAGAGGACTGTAGATTTAAGGTTTTTGTCATGCTAGTTGCGAGGAAACGGTTTGTATGTTCTCTACTGCCTAAACAGCCATAATTATTCAAAATTTACATGATGTTGTTTATTAAATGCAATGTGCGAAGTGAGTCTGCACAGTAATGTGTAGGTGGGTTGCCACATCACACATTATCTACAATTTCCTCAACACCTAAGTGCTGTGGAGATTTTTTCTGTATAACTTGGGAACTTTTTCCGGCGTCTGGTTAGATTCATGATATTAAAATATATTCTAAAATAAATAATGTAGTGTGCTGTCAGGATGGTGAGTGATCACACGGGGGGTGGGATGCTGTATACCATGCTCTGGTAGACCCACACATATTTCTTTAAACTAATACAAACCAACCAGAAATGACTAGCATCCGTGTGTGCTCTTGCTAATGAACCATTCCTATAGCTTTTCCGATCATCTGAGGACCAATCAGCAGGGAGGTCTGTGGTGCAGTCGTTTAAAGAAATAACATGAATTTAACATGACTCTTTAACCATGCAGTGTGCTCAGCTCTAGGCTCCATCACATGTGTGCCTGTTATGTTTATTTAATATGGTTTTAGAACAGCGACATTATATAATCTCTTGGCTACATTTTTGATCTCTCCAGCTTTATTTTTATGTTTTGTTGTCGCAACGTTAATCCAAAAAAAAGAAGCAATATTTTGGGGGTATTGCCCTTTTTTAAGCTAAAGCCCACCTTTTGCACCTTCCGAGGTTTCCCGGGTTATTGTGTCTGAGACGGATTACGTTCCCGAATCCACCCTGTTTGTCACGGTTGAGCGGAAATGATTGTTCCTCCGCTTTGCGGCCAGCGATGGCGAGGAGGTGATGAAGACCAGGCTCCTGCTGCTGCAGCTGCTCCAGAACTGCTTCCCCGTGTTGACCAGCCCGGCGGACGGCAGGGGTGCGGACGAGGCCTCCGGCAGCGCGGAGCGCAGGGGTGCGGACGAGGCCTCCGGCAGCGCGGAGGGCAGGGGTGCGGACGAGGCCTCCGGCAGCACGGAGGTGGTGCGCCAGCTCTACGCTCACCTGTGTGAAGGTACGGGCCGCGCCGGTTACATGCGCTTCATCAGATGCAGGGACTGCTATTGTGGTGGGCTAGCATGCCAGTGGTCACACTGGGTAATTTACTTCTGTAGTCCATTTTAAGTCCATTATACAATGTGGCATATGGTTCCTAAATAAATAAAATTGTTCTTATCATGAGCAGTAGTGGATGGTCCAATAAGGGAAACGGCTGTGGAAAAAGCCCTGCGGAAGGAGGCAGCGAAAGCCATTCTGACTGGAGCGGCCATCTTCTTCCCTGATAAACAGAGTAGGAGGGATAAGCTCTTCAGTATGATGGTGAGAGAGCTGCCCGTCGTCCAGGGCCATGGAGATGTCTGCGTTTGATTCCCCTCATAGCATCTCGGTAATCGGTCTTCTTTTTCGCTGTCTCTGAAGAAAAACATCTCCGCTGAGGATCAGCCGCAGTCTGTGAAGCTGACGTTTGAGTCTCTGTGTAACTACTTCAGGCAAGTGTCACGTGGGATCCTTTGATTCCTTTTACGCTGGCGATCCGCATGTTGTTGACCGTGATTTGCGCTTCCTGCAGTGATCAAGATCCCAGTGGCTTGCTCCTGCTCCCCCCCAAGGGGGCGCCCTCGGACTTTGACGTTGCACCCATCCTGAATGTCATGGACATGCTGCTCCTGGTGGCCACCCGTCAAGTGAGTCTCTGTTATCCTACTCAGGATGTCCGAGCCCTGCCCAACCGTCCTGGATCCATTCGCTCGCTGCTATAAAGTTTTGCCGTCCTCATCCTGCTGTTACGATGCATAGGTGGTTTTGAGATGGTCCACCTCCCTGTTTTTGTGTGTGTGTGGGGGGGGTGTGAAAGCTCTTGCTTTGAGGTACAGTGCACTGTAATCTATATCCACCTGGGCCCCTGAACTTTCCACATGAATCATTTTTATGTTTCACCACGTTACATTTTTAAACTAAAATATTTTAGTTAATTTGTTGTAACCCTTTCAAAATGAAAGCAGTTTACTCGAAGCCTTCCTTTAAAACCTTATTTGCAAAAGACAGAGGAAGAAGTTATTCAACAAAGTATTCCTAGAAGAATTTCAGTGGTTATGATGGATGGCCATATTTTATTAATGGTTCATATTAAGATTGTTCATGAATGGGCTATTTTTAAGCCTGTATTGTTTTTGATAAAGGTGTTTTCGTGTCCTGTGAGGGTTAGGTTTAGCTTTAGTTTTCTTGTGGATCATAGAAAAACATTGCATGTGTGTGAGACTTTAGCACAGCGTTGTTGTAATGGTTGAGCTAACCCTCTCTTTTTTTCCCCAGTGCGAGGTGATGATTGTGGACAACAGCGGAGGGGAGAGCGGCAAGGTGCTGCTGTCGCTGTTCTGGGCCCTGCAGGGAAGTCTGCTGTCTTGGTGCTACCTGCAGCTCAAAGGTGGACCTGACACGGCATCTGACTTGGCCAGGGAAATCCTGCTTAAGTGTGAGTATCGTCACTAGATGGCGATGCCCGTCTTTCTATTAGTTTCTGGGTGTGGCCTCTCCTGTTCTGGCAGCCGTCGGCCTCACCTGGAGTAAAAGCGCATGACCCTCCATGACTGAGACTGTTCTCTTCCTCAGATGTGGACCAGTTTCTGACGGGCACGCAGACCATCCTGGTGTCCCTGCTGGAAACGCACGGTGGAGCTGAGATAATGGATAAACTGAGCAGCTCAATCTTAGCCATGGCAACCAGACAGCTGGTACGGAATGAATGTTGGACGCTGTTCTCACTAACATGTCCGCGCGTCACAATTTTCTGGCGAATTCAGCGGCGGATCCTGTCCCTTTGCATAAGCTGATGAATACGTTTAAGGCTTGGAACTAACACCGAAGGCATTCTGGTTTCTGTTATTGGGTTATTTTATTTCTTTCAGACCATTTTTCTGTTGGAACTATGTTCCTTGGACATCCCTCACTGCGCCTTGCTGAAGAGCTTCTCCTCCTTGGCAGAACTGCTCAAAAAGTTGTACAGTGACACGGAAGACATATTCTCTAAGGTATTCTTTCCTGTGGGCTTGGACGGTCACAGCAGTGAAGTTGCTAATGTGGAATCACTCCGCCATCTTTATTCATTGTTTGTCTCTTGTATTACGAGCCATTTTCTCACATCAGCCGTACGATGATTTAGTGTGACGATTGCCTTCGTTTTTGAATGTCTAATTAAAACGTTCAGTTCCTTCGGTACGTAGAATGACCTATTTTTACTATGGGAGCATTCCTAATTTTCCATGTGTTCCATGTTGATTGTATTGCCTCAATGAAAGTCACCGAGAGCGCCAAGAACTGATGAAGTCGTCATCAAAATCGCAGTCTGTCTCTGTCCTTTTCTCTTGACCACACATGACCGTCAGGTGGACATGGAGAACTGCCAGCAGCCCCAGCAGCCTGTGGTGCTGAAGACCTGGAGTATGGAGTCCCCCCACAACTACGAGAACAGCAGACACGAGACCACCGTCTTTGTGTGCCCGGGGGCCACCTCCTTCGAGGTGGAATTCGATGAGCGATGCGAAACCGAGAAGAGGTGTGGGCAGAACCGCGTGGAACCGCATCTTGACATTATACCAGTTTGTGTGGCAACCTCACTTACACTGTCTGGGTCCATTTTAGTTTTCAGTGCATCAGCAGGTTTTTAAAAAAGCACTGTCTATAGGCCAGTGGGTGTTATGTACGCGGTTTGGACAGCCGTGGTGCCGCTGGATTAGGCATGTTGGATGAATTGCTTTTCGTGTCCTTTGGTACATCAGATACGACTATTTGGAGTTCACTGACGCCAGAGGTGGGAAGGTTCGCTACGACATGAAGGTCGGAACGGAGAAGTGGCCGAAGGTAGGACTCACGCACGTCAATAGCCCCGTCGTTGCTGTTCTCTCGCATGAAACCCCTCTAACGGACCGCTTTTGCCATCCCCAGAAAGTGACTTTTAAAGCCGGCCCCCAGCTGCAGTTCCTCTTCCACTCGGACAGCAGCAACAATGAGTGGGGCTACAAGTTCACCGTCACGGCGCACGGCCTCCCCGACATCACCGTGTCCTGGGTCTCTGACCTGCAGCTCCTGGTGTCCAGGCTGATGGGCCGGCTGGCGTCTCGGACCATGGCCCTGAAGTCTCCCTGCGGTGAGTGGGCGGTCTGGCGTCCACAGGCGTTTTTTGGGCCGTGCGCGGGTCTCCCTAGGGAACCGCCAGTGCTGCAGGTTTTTGGGCAATGATGTCTCTATGGTCCCGACAGAAATTCGGTGTGTGAAAGAGCTCCCTGCTGGAAAGATGAATCACATCCTGGCCTCCCCGCTGTGGAAGCCAATGTTCCGACAGGGACTGTGTGATGCATGGCCTGACGGCAACGCCTCGCACATCACTGTGGAGGGAAACGAGGTAGTGTGTACCGACCTAGCCGGGAAGCATTCACTGATAATGTTAGGAGCCCGTCAATAGGAATGAGTAATTTGTTTCCACTGCACAGAACAGGCTGTTCGAAAATTTCTCAATCAAAAGTTGATATCAGGACATTTCTTTGAGGGCCAATTAGCAACCGATTTTAACCTAGAATACCAGTTTGGGGGTTTTTATTTTTCAAATAATGACTTCAATTAAACAAATGAAAAGCAAAGTTGAATGGAAAGAAAAACTGACCCCAGAGGCCCCGAAGGGTGGGCAACCCCTGGATTTCAGTTGTTATCAAATTAGTATGCAGGATTTGGTGATTGTTGGATCATCTTTTTAAAGCGTTATAAATTCTGTTTGTTAACATTTTGGTGGGGTTTGTCTCTGTTGGATTTGTAGGTCGACGTTTGTCCTAAAGAAGACTTTGTTAGCTTCCTCATTAAATTTGCCCACTGGGATCCCTCCCAAGGGTCTTCACAAAGCAGTTCAGACCTTATGTCGACACTCATGCTCGCCTGCAAGACGCAGCCAACCAGGAATGAAGTTGTTGGCGGTTCAAAGGTCGACCAGGCGGTGAATGCCATCTGGGCCTGCATGGTTTATCACACTCCAGTTCTGCGCCATGCTCTGAAGGATTACGGTAATTCAGCTGGATTCAGTTGTGGCAACGGAATAGCACGTTAACGATAAAATCCGAATTTCTAGCGAATGCTGGGTGGCAGGGGAGTGATTCGGATCGCATTCACGCTTCATTAGGTTGTATGTTTCCCTTTGTTTTGTGAACAGTTGCCCAAGGAGGTCAGGCCGGTTTCAGTGAGGAGTTTGTGCAGGTGTATGCTCTTGCCGAGGGGATCAGAACATGGATGGTTAGTTGAAAAAGTAGTTTTGTTTAATATGATTCTAGCCATTAAAACAGTCAGCAAGTTTTTATTTTAGTTATGTGTATGTGTATGCCATTGGTATTGGTTAAATTATGAAATAACGAATAACCTGGTAGGTTTTGCACTAATTTTTCGAATGTATGTATTTTGGTTCTCAGCTTGAAATGAAACAAAGGTATCTGGTTGGATTAATGAACCCATCGGACGAGAAAGAGGAGGCTCAAAGTGAAGTCAACATAGAGTCATTAGGTGAGCAGGTCTGGTTTAAATCTCTAAGCTATATAATCACCCATTTTCATTCTAGTGCATGATTTGTGATCTCATTACCCTTCTGCTCATACTTTTCTGCAACTGACACTCACTGATCTATCTTCGCAGCGGACGCCTGCATTGCCAAAAGTCTCCTCCTGTTCAGGTTCAGCCCCTGCCGAAGTCAGCAACAGGACGGCGATGCAGGGCGGGCCTCCGGGGGTAAGGATACAGCCCCCCTGCTCCTCAGGTCCGTCTCCATATCTGAGGGAGACTTTCAGGCCTGCCCCCAGTTCACGCCCCAGGCGAGCGGGGCAGAGCCCAACGGCGATGCCTCCTCTAAGGAGATCAGCCAACCCTCCAGAATACGGTCCCAAAGCTCCTCTGCATCCGACCCGGGGCCTGCCGGTGTCCTGGCCACGGGCTCCCACGGAGGGTCCATCGAAACCCCGCTCCCGCTGGCCGGCGACCCGGCCTCCCCCTCGGGTGTCCCCCGCAAAGCGGCCTTCGGCAAGGGTCGTCTGCGCCTGCTCTCCTTCCGCTCTGTGGAGGAGCCCCGCACTGCCCAGTCCATCAAGGAGCGCTTCCCCATCCTCAAGCATATCATGTGCTTCATGAAGGATCAAACCATCTCCCAAGCCAAGTAAGCCTCCAAGCGCATTGGCCGTCAAATCATCCAACTGAATAATTATAGTCGTAATTGTATTGCTCTAAGGGTTGTTAAAAAGGAATGCTGTTGATCGTGTGTGTGTGTGTGTGTGTGTGTTCGTGTTCGTGTTCGTGTTCGTGTTCCACATACAGTGTCCTACAAGTGCTGTCCTTGAAGAAGGCCCAGGCTCTCAGTGTGTGTGAAGTGCTGAAAAGCGTACAGGAGTGCCTGCGTTCCCTCGGCAAGCCCCACCTCTTCCAGGCCCCCTGCATCCTGTTCCTCCAGGAGCTGCTGGCCTGCCAGAAGGACTTCACCAGGTATGGGCCTGCGGCCAGCCATCATGGGAGCTGGAACGGTGGACAGGCGCCAGTGGCCAGGAATGGAAAATTTGAATTTAGCGTGCTGGCTACGTAGCGCCCCTGCTGCAGATTTTATTGGAAAAATTCACAGCGGGTTTTTGGTTGGACCAGGCTTGAAAGAGATTACTTAACTTTCCTCTCTAAGCTTAACAAAGGCCAACCAAAGAGTGACAGGAAAAATAACCCTAGTCTTACTTTAAACACTGCCTTTTTAATATATTTGGTGGGATTCTCATTGTTTTACATTGTATCTAACATCAGACTATGCCAAACTAAGTTTAGGTGAGCGTTATATGGTACTGGAATATCACCAAAATGCCCATCAGCAGAACTTGGATGAGAAACTATTATCCATCAGTCTGACACCCTTTGTTCTCTGAAGAAAATACTCGTTCTGAATTTGCCCAAGGAAAATATTCCTAGAACACCTGCAATAGACAGTTATGAGGCTGGTATACTTGGCATGGAACGATCATATAGATTTTTCACCATTCGAGTTTTGGCGGCCCCGTCTTGGAATCTGTCAAAGCGGTTTTGCTTTTAATAACACAGAACTGTTCAACAGGTCTATTCTTGGTTTACCATTTGTGTGGAAAATCTGCGTCAAAGGAGCTTTTACGTGCAGTGGCCTCATTCACAAAGTTTAGATCCTAAAGCCCTGTGGAGCTTTTACTATTTTACTTTCTTTTATGTATATATTCAATTTTTTCTGGGGAGCAGGTGCAAGGAACTGCCATCCAATCATAAAGCAAATTCATTTAACTGAGTAATTAATAGCTGAAGTTGAACGAAAAATCAAATGCCTTCCAGCCTTCTGGTCCGGGCATGCTGAGCCCTCAATTATACTCTTGGCATTTATCCATTTCAGAGAGCAGCGGTTGTCCCAGTTTAGTAGTCATTGAATCGATAAAATCGATAATCATTTCAAATCCAAACTTCAGCTGTATTTCTTCAGTGGTAGACGCTGACCGGTTTTGTTTCCTGTTGTTGTTTGGCAGTTACTTTGCCCAGCTGTCTGGCAGCGGGCAGGAGCTGTGTGAGAAGGTCCGGCTGTCCTACCACGAGCTGGTGCTGATGCTGGTGGATGCGGTGCAGGGGTTCAACGCGCTCAACGAGAAGTACGTATGACTCGGACGTTGGGGCCTTCCCAGATCTGGTGGTGGTATGGTGGTGTAGCGGTCGCTAACCCCCAGCCCCCGTGGTTCCTTACCCTCTCCAGGGCCCTGCTACCTGCCCTGTCCTGTGTGCAGACGTGCCTGCTCCACCTGCTGGACATGAGCTGGGAGGCCCAGGACCTCTCACTCTTCCTGGACATCAGGCTCCCGGACCTCCTCCTGGCCATGTCCCAGGAGAACATCAGCGTCCACGACATTGCCATCAGGTAGCCCCCTTCAAGCGTCCTCCGTCAAGCGGAGCCGTCAGCGCTGTAGCCTCTAACTCTAACCCCCCCCTCCCCCAGTCAGTGGACCGAGGAGGACGAGATCGCTGACTACGAGAGGAACTGTGAGTGGATGGACGAGTGTCAGGACGGGATGTTTGAGAAGTGGTATGACAAGATTGTCCAGGGATCCTTAGAGGACAGAAGGAAGGTAGTCTCCCTTGCTTTTGATTTTTGCGTAATAATGATTCCGTCGCCAATACGAGCTATTCCAAAAAGCACGCTGCGTTGAAACTAATGTGTGGCAGTCACGTTGTCTGTGGCTAGCCCGCCATCTGCTCATCCAAGATTTTAACAATTTATGTTTGTTTTAGTTGAGGCAAATATTTAGTGACGGGGAACTGCTGTAATGATCTGTGAGCTGTCATTTCTGGATTAACTTGTGGTTAAAAGCAAATGTTTGCTCCTTTCTTTGGACGGTCTCCTGACTGGCATGTGATTTCATGGAAAGTCGTGTAATGAAAATACAATATTAACATGTTTGCATTGTGTGTGTTTATAGATGTTTGTTATTTGCGAGTAGTCAGTTCCTCCCTTTACAGGGAATTTCCTCCGAGCCACTTTTGGTGTAGGTGTGTCTCTAGACCATATCGTCTACATTGTATTACATGCCTGGTTTCATATTTTTGGTGATTATGTTAGAAAAGCAGAACTAGAAAAAGCCCGGTTGCGGTCACTGAGTCCTTTGTCCTGGGCAGATGCACATGTTCATCGCCCGATACTGCGACCTGCTCAACGTCGAGATCTCCTGCGACGGGTGCGAGAGGATCGCCCCCTGGCACAGGTACCGCTGTCTCCAGTGCACGGACATGGACCTCTGCAAGACGTGCTTTCTCAGTGAGTCCCCCCGCCAATCAGCACCGAGGCTCAGACATGACACGCTGGTCTGCCCCGCGCGGAGGCGCACACATCCTTTCAGGGTTGCCGGGGGGGCGGGTGTCCTAGTCTTGAGCGTTGGATGTGTCGCTGTCAACCACAGGCGGCGCCAAACCCGAGGGCCACGAGGACGACCACGAGATGGTGAACATGGAGTACGCTTGCGACCACTGTCAGGCCCTCATCGTGGGGAGCCGGATCAATTGCAACGTGTGCGAGGATTTTGACCTGTGCTTTGGCTGCTACAACGCCAAGAAGTACCCGGACAGGTGAAGGCTGTAAAGCACTAATGCGTGGGCAGGACGCCATGGGCCATCCCGGTGCCTCCTTAACATCATTATTAATCACATTCTTATTCTTATTCTTATTAAATAACAAATAAAAAAAATGACAGTCACGCTGCGCTCTCCTTGTCTCCGGCAGCCATCTGCCCACCCACCGGATCACCGTGTTCCCCATGGTGACGATCCGCATCAGCGACCGTCACCGGCTCATCCAGCCCTACATCCACAACTACTCCTGGCTGCTGTTCGCCGCGCTGGCTCTCTACACCTCTGAGCTGACCAGGGAGCAGGAGCGGGAGCTGGAGGGGGAGGGCCTGGATCCCAACACGCTGGCCAGAGCCCTCACCCTACAGACCCGCTGCTCAGAGGTCATCGCCGACTGCTTGCTGAAAGGCCAAACAGGCAAAGGTGGGTTCATTTAGGGACTATTTAAAAATGTAATTGTTGCTGATAGTTTTATGGCATATTGCTTTTTCTGGTTCAATTTTATCCTTTCTTACACACCTGTGCGTGAATGTTTCTATATCTGCATTGAAACTTACTGATTCTCTGCTTGGAATTTTTTTATTTATTTAATAAATACTGCTACTTATCTTACTCGTGACATTGCCATTGCCGTTGGATATGTTAAAGCTGACAGAATTCACTGTTCTGTTCAATCCTGAAAACCTTCCACAAGGCGCATGGCGACCGATCTGCCTCCGTTCGGTTCAGTTCAGCTTGGTTCCCCACCCGCAGGTCTGAGGGCCTCCGCCCTGCTGTCCCTGCTGTCACCCAACGAGTCGCCCCCGGAGAGCGAGCCAGGCGCCGCAAGCACAGACTCCACCCGGGAGCTCAGCACCACCGAGATCTCCTCCCCGCGGGGCGGGGCGATAGCCTCCTACTCCCCATCGCCCCCCCAGGACAAGGTGATCCCAGCACGATCCGTTCCTCCGCACTCGCCGGTTGGCGTCTCAGTGTGACTCTGTCTATTAATGGAAAGCACGTGCACCGGACGCTATGCTCAGCACAAATGGAAAGTGGGACAAACTTGCCTACAGAAGTGGAAGTTATTACAATATTTAAGTAACAAATGAAGAAATCAGCAGTACGCCATTATATGACAGTGAAGTTGGACATTTGTAACGGCTAACGTTGATTCATTCGTTTTGAATAGGAAGTTAAAACATAACGCGCATTATTATGTACAAGGTTTTTTTCCCGTTTTTTTTCTTTCAACATCCCTGTTTTAGATAAAAATGTTTAGGGAAGTGGTTTATTCTTTTTTTGTTGAAGACGAAATGGCAGAAACAGGAGGACGAAGCAGTACCAACAGCTGTGCAGGAGAAGAGACTGGTGTCCCTGGACACGCTGGACTCTGCCAGCCTCAGTCAGACGCCCGTAGTGTCCGCCAAGGATGCTCTCTCCCTCGTTCCCAGAGGTAGGAGCCAATTAAAACACCAGGGAGAAATGCTTCTCTGTTTATGCTGACATTCATTTCACTTCATGGTAACCATCTTTTTCAAAATTATTTCAATGGTAAAATGATCTGTTGCAAAATTATCTGTTTCCATGGTGAAATGATCTGTTGCAAAATGATCTTTTTCAATGGCAAAATGAACTGTTTCAATCATGCATAATAAAATATCAATAAAAATGGCTCTTTACTCCAGAAGAGGCTCTAATGCAGGAGGTTGCACTGGTAATATTGGCGTGTTTTGTGTAAGTTTTTATTTTATTTTTTAAGGCTCTATGATCATCAGTTTGTTTTAGTATTTAAATGTTTGACAGTTTGCGATCCGCTAGACTCCGAGTCCGGCGCCGAAGTGGCGGTCATACCGGACCCTGGCAGTGTTAAAGACCAGACAGAGAAAACGGCCAAGCTGCCTCTCCAGGAGCACGTGTTTGCTGAGTGTTCCAGAGAGCGGATTCTGGGACTTCTGGCAGCCATGTTACCTCCAGCCAAGCCAGTAAGAGAAGACGTATCCACTGACCCTCTTTTTAAAAAACTTATTGTCATAAAGAAACCTTCCTGATGCATTCCCACTCTCTCACACACACACACACACACACGCTCTCACACACTGATTTCTGTCTGCAGGGCTGCACCATCTCCCTGCACAGTCTCAGCCCCATCCTCCCCCTGCTCTTCCGTGTGGTCATCTCCAATGCCGGCTGCTTGAACGAGACCTACCACCTCACCCTGGGGCTCCTCGGCCAGCTCCTCCTCCGCATCTCCCCGGCCTCCGCCGACGCCGCCGTCACCGAGGCACTGGCTGACAAGTACGCCCTCCTGGCCTTGGGCGACGGCGTCCCAGACACGGACGGCTGGAAGACCACCCAGCTGCTCTTCAGCTTGGGCGCCGTGTGCCTGGACAGGTGAGGTCTCCCACCGAGCGTCGCGGGTGTCCAGCGCGGCGAGCGGGGGGTACACTGACGAGGCTCCTGTCCTCTTCGGTTCACAGCCGCATCGGTTTAGACTGGGCGTGCACGGTGGCCGACATCCTGCAGGACCTGAACGCTTGCCCTCAGTGGTGCGCCGTCATCGCCGCCTTCACCGATCACTGCGTCCGGCAGCTGCCCAACCAGCTGAAGCGCACCAACCTCTTCACCCTGCTGGTGCTCGTGGGCTTCCCAGAGGTAGGCTTGTGTTGTCCGCTTTCCTGCTCTGTGAACGGAATGTGCACGGGCGGCAAAGCGTACGTGTGGCTCGCTGCGTGCCAGAGGCCAGACTGGCCGCTCCTTCTGAGACGGGCGATCTCGCTGTCTTTCAGGTGTTGTGCATGGGAAGCCACTCCGTCTTCATCGACAACGCCAACGAGCAACACGGCATGATCCTGCTGAAGCACTTCACCGAGAAGAACCGAGCGGCCGTGGTGGACGTCAAGACCCGCAAGAGGAGAACGGGTGAGTCAGACGTGGGTCGCCCTGGCTTGGAGTGGGGGGGGGGAGGTGGTCTTGACGTCCACCACGGCCGCTCGGTTCTCCTCGTTTATGTTTTATGTTTATTTTAACATTGCCCTGTCGTCCTGCAGTGAAGGACTACCAGCTGGTGCAGAGTGACAGCCGAGGCGGGCCGGACCCCCAGCAGCTGTCCCACCTCACCCGTTACCTGCAGGACTTTACCACCATCGCCAGCCAACTGCTGCAGAGCACCCTGGACAGTAGCTCCTCAGAGGCTGTGGAGGCCACATGGGTGCTTTCCCTGGCTCTAAAGGGACTCTACAACACCCTAAAGGTGACTTTTTTTTTTGTCCTAGCTGCATCTTCCTTACAGCAATATCCTGCTGTTAAAATTGTTTCCGCAACCACTCCTGTGATGCTTCTGGTCATGCTAAATACGTCAAATAGTGTTTCAAGATTAAACTGTTGAATTTGAACAAAATAACTCCTTAAATAATTTTGCTTTAGGTAAATCGAGTGACTAAGGATGAGACTGCTCAGTGTGTCAGTGTAGGAGGTGGCTCAGTCAACTACCTTCAGGTGCTAGCAGTTTGCTTCAGTCAAAAGTGGGGCCGTGAGATACAGAGAACAGTTGGATCACTCTGTGTTTATGTGGTTCGTGCTAGCAGAGTGCCAAAGCATACCAATTCCCAAAAAGGCCAGAATATTCAGCCAATTGTTGATTAGAGAGTAAGATCAAGTCCTCGTCTGGTGGTATTTATTATCTGCCGTGGCACAGAGCCTGCAGAGTGATGCATTGTTCACTGATGGTGATCTGGGGGAAAGCTGTTATTTACTTATTTATTTTCATTCTATAGTTGGATTGAATTTCTGTTTTCAAAAGGCCTTTACATTTTGGTGTCCATCAATTATATTTGAACGTATTATGAATAGTTAATATTTGTATTACTTTACCTGTAGTGTATAGACATTTAAAAGAATATAAATATTCATTCAATATTTAAATTCATGCCCAAACTGAGTGTTTATATGAGACTGAAAAATGGTGACTGGTGTTGTCGGTTCCCGCAGAAACCCGGTTTGGAGAAGGCCCAGGCAGCCATCCAGCAGTCTGGTCTGATCCAGCTGCTTGTGAGGAAGTGCAGCAAGGGCACGGGCTTCAGCAAGATGTGGCTCCTCCGAGACCTGGAGATCCTCTCCATAATGCTCTACTCCTCCAAGAAGGAGATCAACTCCATGGCCGAGGGCCCGGACGCCGAGCCTGAAGACCGGGAGACGGAGGCGGAGAAGGAGCTGGACTCCGATCACTCCAGCTGCTGCGCCGACGACCTGGACCCCAGCAAGCCCGACCCGCTGGAGGGTTTGGACGAGGAGACCAAGATCTGCTTCCAGGTCTGTCACCAGTCTGTTAAACAGTGCCGACCGTTCTCGTCCCTGGAAATCTTCTTGCATATACTTCTGTGAATATTAATATAAATAAGTGCAGCTAAAAGATCTTCCAAAAGTCTTAGTGACATAACTAGTGGGTAATGTAACCAAGTTGACAAAATACCTACTTTCACAAAAACAGATGATTTTATTTATTTATTTATTTATGTTTTGCGCGACCAATCATTGTTGTAATTTGATTGCCCACAACACCACTACCATGCAATACTCCGCTAACTGTCACATGATAAATGTCCACTGGACGTTTAGATCCTGTTGTCTGTTACCTGTCTTTGATTGATGATAAAATGCCGGCGCGATTCAAAGGTTACTCGAAGACATTTAGACCAAAGAATCCAACTTTGAGAAGCAATAAATGTCAAAGCTACCTGGCTCCTGCACCTGGATGTATTCTTCAGCTTTTCCTGTAATGTTCTGTAACATTGGTGTCCAAATCTTCCATGCTCATGCTCAGATTACCCACGATGCCCTCAATGCGCCCCTGCACATCCTGCGGGCCATGTACGAGCTGCAGATGAAGAGGACGGACTCCTTCTTTTTGGAGGTGCAGAAAAGGTGAGTTAGCGCGTGTATGAGCGTGCGTGTACACCTAATGTTTCCCCAAGAAACCTCAAGTAATAAAAAAATCGGCGCTGAGATGACTGAATTTTTATTTAACCGGTAATGCTTATATTTATATCTAGTTTTAGTAAGGGTTTTGAAGAGATCTAAGCAAACTATTCTGCCTCTCCCCCAGATTTGATGGCGACGTGATAAAGACAGACGAGACGATCCGCACACTGGCACAGAAGTGGCAGCCCTCCAAACGCCCACACTCCGAAGAGCGAAGTGCCAAAGCTGTGGATACAGACATGATTGTCGTTCCCTGTGTGGTGAGTGTGCCCCAGGGAGTCCGACGCACACAGAAGTCTGCTGTAGTTTCACTGCGCTTTCTCTTTGCTTTTGTGCCTTATCTGAATGAGTTGTCTTCGCAAAGCCAAAGTTGTTTGGGAGTTAGGAGGGAAGCCGTTAGTCTCGGATATGTCCTCAACCTTTAAAGGTAACCCTCTTCTCTCTTCCAGTCTAAGCCAAGCCGCTGCGACAAGGCCACGGAGGAGACAAGCCTGGTGACCCAGAAGCTCATTACCAACACCGAGAGCGACCTGCAGCTGAGCTACGCCAAGCAACGGCGCACCAAGAGCTCTACCCTGCTGCACAAGGAGCTGGATGCCCGCAGCAACAAGGCCGTGCGCCAGTACCTCTTCAAGGTCAATGAGGCCATCGCCATCCTCTACGCCCGCCACGTGCTGGCCTCGCTCCTGGCCGAGTGGCCCCGCGAGGTGCCCATGAGCGAGGATGTGCTGGAGCTCAACGGGGCCTCCCACATGGCCTACATCCTGGACATGCTCATGCAGCTGGAGGAGAAACACACGTGGGAGAAGGTGAGCCGGGTGGGCGGCGCTCGCAAGTGAAGGCAGGTGGGTAGTCAGATTACTGAAGAGAACCACGTTTGTGCTCAGATCCTGCAGAACGTTCTGAAGGGCTGCGGCGAGAGCATGCTGGGAAGCCTGTCTCTGACGGCCTGCCAGTTCATGGAGGAGCCGGGAATGGCCGTGCAGGTCAGGGAGTCAAAGCACCCCTACGACAACAACACCAATTTTGAGGTAAAAATGCTCTCTTCAGTCTAATCCTAGGGGTTAAAATAATTGTGTAAACTATGGGATCAAGTTTGTGTATTGTTTTTAATTGTGCCTGAACACTTATCAAAGAAGGCTTTCTTTCCCCCCTAACCAGGACAAGGTCCACATTCCCGGTGCCATATACTTGTCAATAAAGTTTGACTCGCGCTGCTACACCGAAGAGGGCTGCGATGAGCTGTTGATGGCCAGCAGTGGTGACTTCCTGCAGGACCTTCACAACTTCAGCGGTTCACCACAGAAGTGGGCCGACTTTGAAATCCCCGGTGAGCTTCAAAGAGACTCAGACCAAAAGAATCTGTAGAAACTTATGGGTCTGGGCTATTAGTATTAGTATCTATATTATCCATATTTTGTCCCATATCCTGATTATTGGTTTTGTGCTTCTGTAGGAGACACCCTGTATTATAGGTTCATTTCTGACATGAGCAATACCGAGTGGGGTTACAAGTTCACTGTGACGGGAGGTCACCGGGGAAGATTTCAGACAGGTTTGTGACGGAAACCCTTTCCAGCTTTTCATCTACAGTGCAGTAGAAGGAAGCGCTTGTGAAATGGCATCTTCATGGATTTTATATACGTTCGCTGTTCTCTGATTAAGAGCTGACGCAACGTGCTGTGTTTTAGCACTGTATGTATAAAAAGCTTTGGTTGAGCTCACCTGTTTTTCTCTGTAATGCTGCTTCAGGGTAAACGAATGCATGTGTCCGGTTGGCCCTGTCAGTGCAACCCATATACTGTGATATTCCTTCCATTTCGGGGCGAGCAGCAGCAGTCGCTGCAGCTGTGGTTTCATTACCAGCTCTGAGCATTTTGCATTTTTTATTGGAGACGATCAAGCTTTAATCTCCTACCGTTGCCACAAGCTTAAGCTGTTGAAACATTCATGAGGTTTTGGCTTATTTGGGGACAGGTTCAGGCTCTTGCCAGAATTGTTGGAATTATTGCCCTCGCGTTGAAAACGAATCGCCCGTTTCACAAGAGAATAGACCTCTGTCTCTGCCATGCTGAAACACAACTGATCTGAAAGAGGAAAGCTCCCACAGCACATAAGGGGCTTGGAATGCTTTTCTCTTCGCTATAACGGAGTGCCCCACGATTACCTTCTTTCTGTAGGTTTTGAGATTTTGAAGCAGATGCTAGCCGATGACCAAGCCTTCAGCCATTTACCGCTGGCAGACATCTGGGAGTGGCAGGTGGCTGTGGCCTGTCGCCAGACCGGAAACCAGCGGCTGAGGGCCATCCACTTACTGCTGAAGATTCTGCAGTGTCCCTCCCAGCGGTGAGGCCTTGATCCCATCCAATCAAATTTTTAACTCGGTTCTGTCGTCACCTGCTGACCACATGCCCTCCATAAATGCATAAAACACAGCTTTGTATTTAGAATTTTAAATTGCTATTACTCTATGGACAACTTAACAGTACTACCTAATTTTCTGTGGGACTGTAGCAGTGCACTTCAATTTAACGCTCTCCCAACTCATAATTGACAATCTCATTTTGAGTCCCGCCTCAAACGACGTTAATGGGAGTACGATTATGTCGCACTGCAGAGTTCTGGAAGCCAGAGTTTTGCAGGGGTGTAGAGTGGTGCTGCACATGCAAAAGACTCGAATCTGCAGGGCACGGATGGCGTTTGACGCGGGAGGGCTTTGCACGTGCGCGAGTGAGCGGGGGGCTAATTCTCCGGTGTTCGCTCTGGCAGGGGCTGCGACCTGATGCTGCTGCGCCCGCTGTGGCAGCTCTTCAGCACCATGGAGAGCGGGCTGAGCCGAGATCCCACCAGCGTCGCCGTGCTGCTGCCCCTGCACCGAGCCCTCACCGAGCTCTTCTTCGTCGCCGAGGCCAAGGCCGTGGTGAGTCCGCCCGTGTCCCGGAGACGGCCAAAGCCGCTTCGTTTGACGTTATGTACTCAGGAAATCCTCCTGCCAGGGAACATTTCACCTTCGGTTTAAAAAAAAAAAAAAAACCCCCGCAGGAATCTGTTCACACAACCAAGTTATAAAAGTAAACGCTGTAAAAGCCTTAATGATCAAGCTTTCCTCTGTTATGTATTGGTCAACATTTCATTGATAACGAAGGCATAAAGCTCACCAGTTCCATGTGACTTCCAGATAAAACTTTTATTACTGCTTGCAAATGTCTCCTGAATCCTGACGCACTTTGTTCTGCGCGCTGATAATGATCTTGAGTTCTTCTGAACAAGATCCCATGTTAATGCGATCTGATCCACTAGCAATGTTGCCACTCCTGTGCAGCCAGTGCAGGGTTGCGTAAATGCGATCTATGAGAAGCACGCACCAGTTAAATCACAGAAAAGGTGCAGCAATCCCTCCCCCAGAATGTGATTGGAGGATTTTTCCAGTCACTCGGTTTCATTAGGAGAACATTCAGAAAAACCACGGAAGGTGCAGAGGACATTAAACTTTTATCTTCATTTGACATGTTTGCATTTAACTACAGCAGGTGTCTTTTGAGATGATTCCAGGCATTACTACTTACTGTTCCATCTTCATCTTCAAGTGTACCCTTACAGCTCTGGAAAAGATTTGACCAAATATCGCGATAATGAGAGTGCGGGGGTTGTATTTTTATTTATTTATTCTTTTATTTGTTTGTTTATTTTTCTCTGAAGATACACTACATATGTCTGATAAGCTCTATGGTAGACACATCTTCCAACCAGAAGGCTATTGCTTAGGCTACGAAATGTGGTAGTAAGCGGCAGTAGACGGCATTTCAAAGTAGTTTGTTTAAAGGTTTGGGCGCCGGCACAAACGCAGTATGTGCATCACAGTATGTTCGTCACTTTAACAGTGAATCAGTGTTCAAACGCATTGCCTTCTCCTCTCCAATGTGCAATTACAGCTGGAAAATATTACGCAGAGAGGAGAAAAGTACTGTGAGACGCCATTTGTTGGCTTTATATACCGTCAATTATACGTCAGGATGCGTTTATGACAGATTAATACCTTCTTTTAATGTAACCTAGCTCTTGCCAAACCGTCCGTAAAGCTGTCAGATGTATACCTTGCCAAGTGGGTCACAGCCCACCGATATTATATAACAGTATTTCAGCATGGAGGCGAATGGTGGCCCGCCCAACCCTCCACCCTTGCACTGCTGAACTCCTATTAATGAATGCCCATTGGTGGGGACTTGGGGTGTGTTTTCTTTAAACGAAGGCCATTGGATACTGTTCCACAGGCTGTGTTTCCCTGTCAGTGTCCGTGCTGTCTTTGACCGCAGGGTAGTCTTATGTAGGGTTGCTGCAGTACGCAGGCTCTTGAATTCTCTTGCATTGGATAGGCCGGGAATATACTTTCCACTAAAGAGTGACACCCTTGAAATCACTTTTGAAGTAGATCTCAACGAGTCCTCTGGCAATTTGGGAAGTGAATGAGATTTAGAGCCTGCGCTGTCGTGAGAGTATGCATGTTGAGCAGCAGGGGGCAGCGCGTCTCTGCTGCTGGGTAAGCCGAGAGCTACAGCCCACTGTTGTAGTTGAATGCCAAAACGCACACGTTGCCATGCTTTGTGTGTGCGTGTAACGCAGCAAAAAGGGCAGAGAGAACATGAGCGTTGCCTGTGACGTCATTGTGGTTCCCAGTCAACGGCGCACTGGGAAAGAGAGAACCTCCTGAGGGACGCAGACAGTATAAACCTCTCGTGTCCTTTGTCCCGCAGGAAAAATTAATTCTCTTACGCATCACTGACGGCTCCTTATCGTTCATAATTTCGTTTTTTTTTTTGCGATTTCCTTTAAATAGAAATGTGAATGAAGCAAGATAATGCCATTGGATAGGAAATGTGTGTCTTTGTAATGAAATTTACATACGGGAACTATGAGTTTTCACGCTCAACGAGAGAATACTGCATGTCACCCAACTTATCTTGCTTCTGAGCTTCGACATTTTAGAACTTCTGATGCTTATCAGTTCTGCAGGTTCTCTGTATTAAATTACGTTATCTGTATTAAATGCCCCATCGATATTAAATGAAAAATAATTGGCTTACACGGTAGTATACTGCATAGTAACAGGTAGATCATTTTAAATGTTTTAAATGTTTTTGTTGGAATGATGAATTCCACAAGAGTTATGAGTGCCAAATTCTACGCATTTGCTGTGACGGCAACAATCTCTGTCTCTACAATAAATAGTAATGGAGATGAGTCTGCATGTTGAATGATTGTCTGCGATTATACTTTTATATTTATTATTTATATTTTTTGTGTATAGAGGGAGAGAATGTTTCTTTCATTTGTTTGGTGTACAAGGTAACCAAACATGTAATCTTCAGGTGTGAACGACTTAATCCCCTCCCTCAGTTTACTCAATCCAATAACGGGAATTATTGGGGTCAACTGTTGGAGTAGTTTGGTTAACAAACAGGCCTAATCTGGGCTAGCCCTGCCCAGTATAAACATGGTTAACTGAAGTTCTTGAGTTATTGATACCTGTCAGTCTAGAAAGGCTGTGAGGCATCACTGAACCACAATTCGAGCCATTTTGCCCAAATGGACAACATTTGGGACAGGGTTTGCAGATTTTTTTTTGTTGCACCTCAGTGCCTGGCTGTGCTATAATTGAAGAAACCATGATTTCTGCTCTGAGAATGTCAATGCTCTCAAACACAAAAGCAAGTCTACATCAGCAAGTTGGATGAAAAATGTAAACTTTTTTTTTTTGAATGGCCTAGTCAAAGTACGAGCCGAAACCCCATGTTCTGCGTGGAGGTTTGGGCTGAAATTACTCTCTGGCCCTTGTGAGAGACTAATCAATAACTTAATGAAGTGTTTGGATACAGTTGTTGCTGCTAAGGTTGACAACCAGTTAATGATTCTACTGGGTCAATGACTTTTTCAGGCAGCGGGTGTTGCATAACCTTCTTTAAATAAATAAAATAAAATAAATAATCAGCATTTTGTGTGCGTTTGTTAGTTAGCTCAGGACCCATTGTATCCAATATTAGGTTTTGGCTGACGATCTGATGACGTTCACTGTTTTGAATATGCTGACAATCAGTCAAAGGTGAGATACTTTTCCAGTGTTGCTGCACCAGTGTCAGTGCTGCTGCTCGGTTTGCGGAATGACCAGTGAAGTCCACGTTGTCCTTATGTGACGGTTTATACAGCTGCTGTGAGTGTTTGGTAGCATTTTGAGTCAAAGTTAACTTATCATATACGTATCGCTTGTATAGCGCTGAATGGCTTTACCGGTCTCTGAAGCAATATTAAAAACAATTTTTCCCCCCATGAATTTATTTGTTGTAAACGTTGATTGAGGGCGCCTGTTTAAGGAAAATCCAGAAAAACGGCAGCGTCACAGTCCAGTAAGTCTTGAAAGATAGGTGTTGGTTCTCTAAACAGGAAATGCCGTTATGGTTTGTAGTGTGTGCCAGTGTAGAGGCATCTCCTTCTGCCTGTTTCGTTGTTGTTTTGCGTTCTCAGTACAGGATGTGGTTTGGGCTCTTATTTGAACTGCCAGAGCAGCCAACCAGCTTGGGTGTATTTATTTAAAACCAGTGTTTTGAGCTTTCTTTTGGACCACACTGCAGGCCTGTGTACGTTTTACGTTTTGTTAATGCAATAAAGTTTTGTTTTATCTTATTTAATTTTTTTATTCGATCTGAAGATTTTTGAATAAGAGGATCATGTACTTTATATACGTGATCTGCGTTTAATCTGTCATTGAAATGAGCTTGCATTTGCATAAACACTGAGGGTTGAATAGGAATTGGTAGCAGGGACCAAACATGTAACCTATGGTTAGCTAACCAGCTGTGGTTTCCCGTTATTACCTATAGATTACATTATTCTTTTGTAAATGGGTAATATGTGCCATGCCAGGATTTTTGACACGTGCAACACACGTTGCCTCGCATTCCCATGCGTGAATGAGAGGGCTTCCTCTTTCACAACGCAGGTGCAGCGAGTGTGGTAAGAACATTGACTCTGTAGTGTTGTGAAGTCATGAAGAACCTTGATTTCAAGCCTGTAGCGCAACACCCGCACCCCCCAAAATGCTCAGTACCCTGTGCTTGACTCGGACGGGTGTGTGCGACTGGATTCGCCGTTTTGGTGGGTGTGACCCGTTTGTGTGCCGTGAGTGGCTCCTGTCTGAACATCCGGCAGCTGGCGGACTTTAGGCACTGCCCCATTCCGTTCTGCAGTTTGGCCACGTTTAGTGTATGTGTTTTTATCGGACTTGATGTGTTGATTACGTACTTCGATTTTTAATATGTTGTTTTCCTGCAGAAATGTAACCCCTTGATAATAGGTATAGTTTTATTCCTGTCGGTGTGGCTTTCATTCACGTATCTTTTGCATTTTATGAATTAGTGTTTAAACGGTTTAAAAGAGATTTAACGAGCGGTCCAAATGGAACGCTCCCCACCTGAAAATGAGGGGGTGAGCGTGCATCAGACGCTGCGGTGGCGTTGGGAGCAGACGACCGCGTGGAGGTGGGGTCCTCTGGCTGTACGGGGGCTGCACCAGGCAGGGCTTGTCCTTTCAGCGCTGGGCCTTAGGCTGTATCCACATTTTAACAACGTGACTGCCCGACTGCATCATCAAATGCAGCTACAACGGGGTTCAGGAGGAACATTGATTATGGGGTTCTTTCTGCCGTTGTATTCTATACTCCTCTATTATCTACCGTACGGTTGCTGGCTGTTACCTTACAGAATATACCCGTCTTTGTCCCGCAGGAACAAGGGTCTCTCCAGGACTACCTACTAGCGATGACCACCAATGAGCTGCTCCTTGCTCACACAGCACAGGTATGTGTTTCAGTCACTCGCCTTTTAATATAGTTTGCGTACTCTAGTGCCGTTTTGTCGCCCAGCTTGTGAGTCTAGTCTCTTGACTTTTCCTTTTGTCTTTACTGCCCTTGCCCGAATGAGAGGTCTTATCTTCTCAAAGCAGGAATCCGGCTGAGAGAACCCAAATTGCAATTTTTCTGAGTCTATTCTCATTTATTTTTAATGGTTTTTTTTTTTTTTTTTGGTTTTTTTTCCCGTTTGTTTTTTTTCCCTTGAAGATCAAAATCTATTTTCTGCAGCCTCGTTTCGAATATTCTTCCTGTGGAATCTGGGCACAACACAATTCAATGATTTCTTGCTCTACCAGACTAGAACACATCAGTTCAAAAAAAAAATTACATTTGAAAATCGTACAGTGTACTCGGTGTATGAGATCTATGATCTATGAACCACTTATAAAGATAACTTCTTTTTTTTTTAAATTGGCTTCAAGGAAAAAGCAGTAATTAAACCTTAGTTAATGTAATACTGTCTTTTTACTGAAACAGTAATGAATCATTAAGCATTCACACAAGACAGACTGCTACCCGCTTGTTTTCGTGTGGGTTGCGTTGAGAACTAATGCATCGATAATTAAGTCTTATTACCTTGCGTGCTTTGAGCAAGTGTCAGCTCTTGTACAGGACTTACCCGCCACGCGTTTGCTAGAGTTTGGCTGGGCCCTGTCGCCAACAAGTTCCGTGACCGTTGTCATCTGGTCTGAGTGCGATGTTCGTCTTCAGAGTGCAGCCCGGTTACACGACTGTTTAAAAAATTTTTTTTTTTTTTTTACTGTGAACAGGCGTTTCATCCGCTTTGCATAATTTCCTCTCTGTCATCTATCCTTCATTTGCAGGCTCTTAAGAACATCACCGCCATTAGCCTGGCCATCAATTACCCAAATAAGTCCACCAGGCTGCTGAATGTGTCGCCGTGAGTTTGGGAATGCCCTTCAGCCATTGGGTACGGAAAGACACGCCTTCTGAAAGTCTTCCAGCAAAAGAAGTCTCCCTCCACAGGGGTTTTAGCCATATCTGCTCCAGACAGAAAATGGGTTTGGGGATTCACTTAGAGCTCTGGTCACTTGAACCTCTAAATCTTCAACTTCTTAAACTGCCTTCGATATATCAAACTCAGTAATGTATCGGTGCATTTGTGAATGTTTGGTTTAGAAGGGCAACACTGCAGTTTCGGTTTGAGCGTAGACGACTAGAAGATGCCGCAGTCCCATTGCCAAATTGCCTAACGTTTTGGAAGTGTTTTAAAAAGCCGCTGTAGTTTGACTAATCGATCATTGTGAAAGCAGGTCACCTTGTCTCCTCCTTCCTTTCTTGTCTCAAACAGCTAGGGCAGCCTAAAAATACTGCCTTCTGCCTGAGGATACTCATTTTTCAAAAACATGAGTGCCCTGGTCCTTTACCAAGACTCCTTTCTCACAGGGTTTGACTGAGTCTGCACGACTTTGTATTGCATCAGTTGCGTTTGTATTACAGCAGTTTCAACAGCAGAATGAAAACATACCATCACATTTTAAGTGCAGGGATTGTATGACAGAGGAAATAAAAAATTATATTATGGCCTTCAGTACATCCTTCTTTTTGTGCAGGCAGACGGACTGCTTACAGAATTCCTTCATTTAAGGGTGTGGGGATTCTTGCATGACAACCATGTTTAGAATTTCATTTTCTTAGAGGTGGAATTCTGACATGCAAAAGTGTGTTTCCACCAACACCAAAAGTGGTGTGCTTTCGCTTTTCGGTCATGCAACAAGAGCCGTGATTTTTTTTATTTATTTGATTTTGGCTACTAAAATTGTTGAGATCCAGTTTTGGTGGCATTGAAAATATGGCCATGCTTGCTTAGCCATTCCTCTCTGGTTCCTTTCACCATGCAAAACCAAACCGTCTGCCCCGTTTTGATCCCACACAAAGGGAGCCAGTGTCAATGTGCTTTCCAGTATAGGAACCAGGAGGAGACCAGCGGGGCGAAGTCTTGGATTAGAAGGTAATGAAGCACGTGCACTCTGTGTTTGGTTCACTTTTTCACCTTAACTGCCATAATACAGTGTTACTGAGGATGGTGAAGGAATATGGGTGAGTTTATATCTCTTTATCTTGCATTTCTGTTTTGCCCTTTGGGGGATAGTCGACCTGAAGGAATAACACATCGCTGACACTGTTTTTTTTGTGATTGTTTTCCATATGATTTAGTTTGGTAGTTCATTTTTTTTCTTTTTTCTTGTTCCCTGGTAACCTGGTTTCATACAGTGAATGTTCAAGTGTAACCCCGCTGATTGTTATATTGCTGTATTAACATAATATTTTTAACATTTTTGGGGTGTAGGACATGAGAAAAAGATGTATGCCAAAGAAAAAAGTGCTGTCAAAATTTTGATCTTGAAATACTGTAGGCTTTTTGTTAGAAATGTCCTTTTGGACCCTTCATTTAGTTGGATAAGAATTTTTTAATTGACTATTTAATCGAACGTGAGCGTGAGACGAATGGGTGCTAATTGCCGACACAGAAACTTCTGATTTAGCCGTTCTGTTTACATGACTACCTACCTTTATTTTGGCAATGTTTGTTCCATTCGGAGGAGGACCCCTCTGAAGGCAATTTGCCGAACATCTTAGTAGAGTTGAGCTGTCCACCGCCTCACTCGTTTCAAATGTGCCTATGGTTAAATGAAGCAATCCTTTAATTTTCATATCATTGTAAAATTATTTTTCTTTAATCATATTTTTAAAGAGAAATATATTTAATTTAGGCTTTTCTATCTTTATTTTTAAGCCAATTTATATTGGAAGTATGTTTGGTTGGGGGGTGTATTTTAGTTTTTTCTTTATTTTCGATTGTCTGAAAATGACCAAGTTTGAATGTACATAGCTGTGTATATTGTTAATTGCCGAAATAAGTAATGCAGAGTTAAAAGGAAGGTCTTTTCATACTCCCTAAAAAGTCATAATTCTAATATATTATTTTGGTGACAGATATCTCTGGATTCTGTATGAAATGCAGATACTGACTGCTTTGGGTGACTTGTGATCAGTTTTTAATTAAATTGCCATTTCGATGCAAAGACCACAAATGTGTGTTTCATTGTGTGCTATATTTGAGTAGAGAATTTGGATTTAGTTTTGTGCATTAAACTCCCATGAACACACTCCATTTAAGAATGGCATTTCACCATTTTTATGGTGCTTTTTTTACCAAAAACAAAAATTGTCTATTTCAGATTTCAGAATTACGGTAAAACCTGGAATTGGTTGAGTTAATTTGTGTCTCAGTCTATCCAAAAACATACCACATAAGTGAATTGTTTCAAGCAATTCTTACATATTCCTTATATATTAATGTGAATTTCAAGGCAAGTTTATAAGCGAAGAAAATTTGGATTGTTCCCGCCCTCTTACACTACTAGTAAACTGCTGATTTTAGAGAGCAAGGGCAGAATTCCAGCAAGACATTGACCTGCCTGCTGATCAAACAATGCAAGCCCAATGCAAATAGTTATTTCTTTTGTGTTGGCAATCTTTCCTCCCCTGAACGTAAGCCACACACTAATATCGCCAGGCAAGAGTTTTTAAGCCATCCCAGCCTAAAGGTTAGCAGAAACGACAGCATGATGAGTTTTATTTGTGATTGGACGCCAAGTCTTACAATCTGTAACTTAATACTACTGATCCCCTAAATATTACTGACTGATGTCTTAATACTTGGGTAGCGGAGTCGTTTATGTTCACAAGCTGTGTATGTAATCTGAACCATTGTCTTACACATTATGTAACAAACCAAGACTTAAAATCGACTGTGACATACAAACTATCAGACCTACAAAAAACGTTTGCAGAACCCGACTGACTGTCAATTTTGGAACTGTCCTATGGTGGTTCTTGTTTTGTCCCACTCCGTGGGTGAGCGCGACGCAATTCTCCCATTGTTTCAGGTGTGGATCATTCTTAGCCGCTCCGATGGATACGCTACGTTTCCAGTGTGGTCCTGTTACTTTCCGAACAGCGGACGTTTCTCTCCTAGCGGGGAAGCCATCTGTTGCGTTTCTGGAAAATAAGATGAGAAGACAAAAAGGCCTAACTCTTCCAGTCGCATGTGAAACCCGGTCGAGATGATGAGGATTATAAAGTAATGAATCTTGATGGCCGTGTTGCTGCACGCCGGTCACACTCTGCTGAGGGTGAATGATATGAGAGCCTTGAGTTAAATCGACCCTGCAGCGCTCCCTGATGCTTCCATACGTTATAAATAATTTGCCGTTCTCTACTGCTAATAAATGCGTTATACCCATCTCCGCCCATTCACAATGGCCAAAGCAAAAGATTTATTGCTGGAAGACTGTCTGTTTTTGAAATTCTGGGCGTTGGTGGATATCTCGATCCAGTTTGCCAAGGTCTGGTTCTCGCTTGTTTTTTTGTTTTTGCCGGAGTCACCTCGCTGTGGTCATTTAAATTTTTGTGTTTTCACCAAGCTTGTTTGTTGTGCCCTGCCTGGCGGTGAGGGAGAGGATAAAGGTAAATTGCTTCTCTTATACCCGTTTGGAACAGATTTAATGGGTTACAGAGGTGTGAATGCAACCTACCCTATCCAACCCCCCTGGCCACTGGACTTTTACCCGGCCAGACAAGATAAACGATTAGCCCACTGAGTCAAATTCCTTAGCTCTAGGAACTAATCATACTCTTCTATTCAATTCAGGGAGTGACGGCAATGTCAGATTTCTCACAACGAGCCCTGCTACTTTAACTGTGTCAGAAAGGTAGTACCTAACAAAGAAAACGCCGTTGAACCCTGCACTTGCCTTTAAACCAGCCACCAGTTTCTATTCTGGATGGATACATGACTTTTTAATAGCCTGTCGGGTTTGGCCTTTAACAGTGGTTCTCATTGCAGTCATTCATGATGTATATTTGTAAATAGAAACAGGAGGGGCAACAGAATATTTAAAATTCAATTTATGAAGAAAAAAATTGAGAAAGGCTCCTGTAGTAAGAGCAGGTTGAGAGCAAACAATATGGATTAACGAGCTGAAGGTCCTTCAGCAAAGATGTCTCTGTACATACCACTCTTGGCAGGGAGCACGCATTCCACACTTTAATTCACATGTAGGTATTGATGGTCACCGTTAAACGTGTTTAATGTAATAATAAGCTACCGGGGGCGAAAAGTGACCTCGGTGATGTCAGCGCAGCGTCCTCGTTCCTGGCCTTCTTAGGAACACCGTTAGATTTACAATGTTTATATTAATTTCATTAACGCGGGCCATTGTCGAACCCGCTCTGCGTCCAGCTCAGTCCTTTCGGAAGACTTTTATTTGGGGATGTTTTTCTTCTTCTTCTTTCCATGCTAAAGCCTTCTCCCTTCTCCACACCTCCGCTGTTCTGTGCCCCGAATGGCTCGGACTGTGTGGGAGGGCTGTGTGCTGGGCTCCAGTTTGGCAGGCCTGACAAGCAATGAAGCCTCAAGCTGGACCATCAAAAACCTTACCCCAGTATTGCTTCCCCCCCCACCCCGAGCCGTCCGCCTGTGCCTGCGGCGCGTCGCAGACTTGAGCCCAGGAGCCCAGAGGGAATACCCTTTACATGCTGGAACCTCGGTCTCTGATGTCGAAACTCTGTCAGCCGTCCTGAGCGCCCTGGATGATCCGGGACTGAAGCGGTTTGAACAGACAGGCCCCTCCTCTCCTCTCTACCACGCTTCTCTTTTTGGGTGGTGTAAGAATCGGTAATGCTTTGTAGGTGGAACCCAGTGAGGAGCTCAACCGCGCGTCCTTTGCTTTCGCTGTTGCTGAGATTTAGATTTTTTTCTGGGAGCGAGGAGCCGTGACTCGACTTCATTTGTTGTAGAGATCATAAAACTCTCTTTAGTTCTCAGTTCCTTCCTTTTTTTCCGTATGGCTCTGGGATTTCAGGTTGGCTGTCGGGACTTCACTGGTGCTGAACCCCTCGTGGGTTTGATCATGGTTTGTCTCGCCCATGCCATGCTGGAAAAAGTAAAGAGTGAATGACACATATGATCAGCAGCAAGCCAAGGGAAAGGAAATAGAAGATGGCAATATTGTAGCAACATTATGTAGCTTCAGCAGGAATAATCGGGCAGCATACAAACACGGATATGATATGTGGTCAGATGCAATGCCTGGGCCCCTTGAGAGCAAGACCTGGCCAACGGACGTATGTCCTGCATCGTAACAGAAGGGCTCAGTGTGAGATGGCTCTAACACCAGATTCAGTTTTCTTTTTCTTTTTTTACTTCTATTGGGACAGTCAAAAAAAACAGATTTTTGCCTTGGTTCAGCAGCAGCATTTTGCAGTTGTGAAGTTTTAAAGGTTTGGTCAAAGTTTTCTGGCTGCCTCGGAGGCTAGGCTTGGTTTTCAAGAAAAAAACTAGTGACAGTTTTTCTGTTTCTTTTAGATTTTTAACAATTTCGTAATATATGTATCGTACCTAAAGCTATATAATCGTCAGCTAGCGTCATATCATAAAAGTAGCAGACGATACAAACTAAGAGTAGCACAATTAAGAAGTTTCAATGTTGCTCTCCATTATAGCGCTAAAGTTCCGTAATGAAGATCAAGTTAGTTTGGTTGATAGCCGAAATGTTTAACCATCCCCCGAGTTACATTTTATACGGACTTCACAATGTACCTGGTCAAAAGTGATGCCTGTGACCCGTGCATGAGTATCAACAACATATGCTAAATTGCGTGAGACTAATCGCTATTGAGAATATCCGATTTCTAACCCAGTCCACACCAGCTTGATCCCGGTTTGGTGCCAGATGCCAAAGTGAGCTGGTCAGCGCGTTTGAAACCTGGAACCAAGGGGGGTGGGCGTGGGAAAATGGAAACGGTTCAGGAACCATGAAACTTGGCTCTGCGGTGGAAAAGTGGCATGAGTGAAGCCTCATTCTCGCCCCCTGTAGACATCTGGTATGTGAGATTTTAAACAGATCCTGCAGGCCTTCCGTCATCGCCGTTTTCTCAGTGTTGGCTTGACTGTGGATCCGCACTGTAACCATGCACTGAATGGTGAGCTTGAAAGGGACGAGGGGGCTGGCGGGTGCGGTGTCTCGTATCTTGCACCACCCCAGCTCTGTGAAAGCGTGGCCCGTGTGAGGACAGTGAATCCCTTCTGCAGAGCACGCCTGGAATCTCCTTAAACACAAGTATGCAGCATTGGTCGGATTTTGCTATTGAGAATGGGCTGATGGGAAATAACACGTGCTGTATGGCATGACATTTTTACATTTTAGTTGCTTGGCAGACGCTTTTATCCAAAGCGACTTACACAGTTGAAAATTTCTACATTCATCCACTTATACAGCTGGATATTTTACTGAAGCAATTCAGGTTAAGTACCTTTGCCCAAGGATACAACAGCTGGCAACCTTTTGGTTACAAGCCTGTCACCTTAACCACTACACAACCAGCTGCCCCCTACTTACCAACTTTTTTCTCTCTGTAGTCCCGTTGTTCAGACACTGAATGCATGCACTCGCGTGACTTTGATTCAAATTTCATGCCTGAAAAACGGTTCCTATTTCATAGTCAGGTTGAGATTTTCAGCTCTCTGAAGCCAGGTTGGTTTCTGGGAAATTCAACATTAATGTGTGAGGAGGTCTGCATTGTAATCTGTAGGCGTTGTGCTCATGAGTGTTTCAGGGGGCATGGGGGGAGGTGTTTATGCACCAAGGCTGCTTAGTCTTTTTAATATTCGTTACCAAAAACAGGAAATGTCACTGAATATCGTCTGTATTCTGAAGCTCCGAGGCTGAAAAAGAAAACACAAAAGTTCATGTAAAACTAAGATCGATACAATACTTGATACCCACTGATAAGCCTGAGGAAAGGACCCTCGAAATCTGTGGTCAAATCCATGGCTCTGCCCTTGTGATCTGCTTGATGCTCACAAAGCCGCGGCTTCCAGTGCCCCGACCGTTTCGCGATGTTCACTGATCTGCAGATAGCCGTGTGCTCAAGAAGATTAAAAAAATCACAATTGTTTGAGACAATGCACAAATTTCTCAAGTTACAGCACGGTCATTCTCAGATTCCTCAGACCCGAAAGCACTGTGGCGAAACGAGAGCTGTATCAGGGTGATCCACAGCGAACCGCGCTCAACTAGTCAGGCAAACCAGGCTCATCAACCCAGGATCTGTTTGTGTGTGCGGCTCTCTGAGTCATCAGTGCCCAGCCCAAGCCAAGGTCTGGACGGAGCCAATGCAGATAAATAGCTTGCACCCCCCTAATCGTTCTTAAGTAGGATTTTTTAAACATTACTTCCAGGCCTGCCAAAGCTGATATTCCCAATAGTTATTCACGGGGCACGACAGAAAACTGGTTTATTGTGTCTCATCTCCTTCCAAGTGAGAAGCAAATGCTGCTGCTACTGTTTGCTGATATCCTCGAGAAACCTTATATCTGCCAAAAAGATTTTTTTAAAATGACTTTAAAGCAAACAGCGGACGTGAGTGTTAATTTCTGTTAGTCTTGGAGGTAATGGAACATCACAGCACATGGGGTTTGATGAGAGTTTGAGATGTTTGTGAAAGTCGTGGAATGGCTATCTAGCGTGACTGTTGCGTATGAAGGCCTTGCTGAAGCTGCGGAACACCAGTAGGGGCTGGCCTTCTCTGTGTGTCTCTTTAGCGCTCGAGGGAGATTTGGTCGGTGGGTAGGAGCCGTGTCACAATTCCAATTTTCCCTCTTTAGCACACATCTGCACTCCATTAGCGCTGAGCCCAGTCGCCACGGTCAGACCTAATTCCTGGCACCCGCAAGGGGACTCCATGGTACCTCCCGTTAGGGGTGATGATAATTATGTGGTTAAAATAATCCAACGGTTAAGGACACACTTAACCCCTTTGGACTATATTTAGCAAAACTGTGCACAAAACATCTGATTCCAAATTGAGAAGAGCGGTATTCTTGGGGGGCTTTTCATCGCAGTAGAGCTCTCTTCTCATTAAAAGAAAATCTAGGTTATTGATTCGTTACAATGGGCTTTTCTGTAAGGAAACACCGGTTCCTTATGGCCACCTCCTCTTCTGACACATTGCTTTCAGCCTGGCTGGTTCGATTATGAATTTAATAGTATGCTAGAGAGGCATTGTTCTATATAACCCAGGGTTCGCCGTGTCCAGTTTCCAGTATCAGTATTTTAGCCATTTGTTTTGCTTTTGTCTGATAGAGAAGCTAATCAAGCTAGGCCAGAGCGGTTGCCAGCTTGTAAATGAGCAAGAACTTGGTTCGAGTATTGAACGGTCCACTGCCTGAAACAACCTAAGAGGCATGGTTGAGAACACTTGTGACAACACCACAATGCTTAGCTAGCTCACAAGTCAACACTCCATACCCCTTTGAAACATGACCTAACGCACTCACACTGAACTCTCAGCAAACACCATCTGCTCTTTGGTTCGGTGTGGGAATGAGGTGTTACTGGGGCACAGCTAAGTCTGACCCTGTACCCTTCTCACCAGGCCTTAAGTTCATTGCCTTGTTATACTCTTTTTGACATGTGAGTGATGTAGTTCATGTTAATGGTTCATTCTGTTGACACGAAAAAGCTCAGATTTCTCCATACCATGAAGCGTCAGAAGCTGTTGTTCTTAATTCAGAAACACTTCTTTGGGCGCCGCTGTGCTCAAAAGACCCAGGTGGGATCTGGGAGAGCAGGTTTTTTTGTTTAACCTTAGGCTAGATTTTACTGGCAGCGAGTTTCCTCTTTTCCCTCGGAATTCTTCTCATCTGGGAGCAAGGAGATCTTTTCTTGTGGCAGGAGGGCGGCGTGAGACCTGCTAGCGAGAAGCCAGGGAAAATCCCATGGCTACAGCCCACAGTCTAACGTAGCTGCCCACAGTCTAACGCAGTTGTCCACAGTCTAATGCAGCTGTCCTCAGTCTAACGCAGCTGTCCTCAGTCTAACGCAGTTGTCCACAGTCTAACGCAGCTGTCCACAGTCTAACGTAGCTGTCCTCAGTCTAACGCAGTTGTCCACAGATGCACTCTAGGCTGCAAGTGAATCTTCGGGAGGAAGCAGTAGGGGGGGGAACTTTTTTCGCAGCGTCCGTCTCCCTCGACAAGCTCGAGCCTCTCTCCGGTACGCTTGACTTGCTGGACAGTCCGGTGCCCTATTAAAAGTTTCGCCAGAATCTTTTCAAGGGAGTTCTTTATCCTGATCTTGTTAGCAAACCGTCCGTCTGCATTCAAAGTCATGCCTGACAGCGACTGATTAGAAGTCAGAAAGGAAGGAGCGTACTGCCTGAGAAGTTTCAGGACTAGACACAATTGCAAATCCACGATTTCCACAGTGGATTATGTAATTATAATCAGGATACTTTACTCCATCTCTGGTGCTAAATGAGTTCCCAGGTATGGTATCATTGAGGTTGTTTGCTGATTGTTAAGGCACCACAGATTGGGCAGTGAGTGTCTTTGCCTGCAGAAAATAGGAGTGAGGAAAAGCGTCGTGTGCAGCATCCCCACCCCCTACCCGCTCACCTGGCCTTGGTGCCAGAGCCAGAGAGGTTTCAGATTCCCTTAAGAAAAAGAGAAGTACTCAAGAGGAAGGGAACAGGGAGGTGCAAGGAGGCAATATAATTTATCTCAATCTCTTTACGACTTGCTTGTTCTGCAAGTCATGATTCTTATTAACGTAATGGCTTCGGTATGGCTGCTGCCACCTTGAATGTCTCTCAGCACTGGGCCATCCTCAAAAGTAAAGCAAAGAGAGGAGGGGTGAACCTCCATTGAAAATGCACCAGGATTCAAGTTTCATGCTGTTGCATGCTACCTCCTACATTTCATAAAAGGTTTTTTTTCACAGAAGGGATTTCATAAAATGAGATGTATGAAGTAGTGAGGTAAAATATTTTTATTCTTAACTAGTTTAAGAAGAGAACTAGTTGGACTGAGATCTATGTTCACTGGGTACACACATGCATGTTCCCTATAGATCTGCCAGTTGAACAGACATTTTGCACTATTTAAAGAGTCTGGGGTATTCATTTGAGAAGCTTTTTACAATACATTCAGCTTAAAACCTTTTGTCAGGGCTCAGTCAATTAGCCAAAGTTTAAAAGCCGCCATTCAAAAAATTAGATGGAAGTCAAGTTTTAAATCAACAAAGGCAAGAGGTTGGTCAATTTTTAATGCCGGACCATGACCTGGTCCTCTGTCATCAAACGGTTTGTAGAAGGAGACCAGGGAGGAGATGGACTTGTCAAGAGGCCGGGCCGCAGAGCCATGCCTGGGCACAGGCTCTCTGCTCGCTGTCACTACCAGTTGGAGAGTCAGATGTCTGGGGCACCTGTTCTCCCAGCCCTGCGCGTCTGCTGTCTCTGTCAGTTGTCCAGGGCAGGCCACTCTGCTCCTTTCACCACTTGATACGGTCTCCGAAATGAACGAGGCAGAGGATGGAGGAGTACAGGCAATGCCGAAGACCCCCAAACCCAGTGTTGTTGGACCCAGTCCCAGTCACCCCCCCAGTATTACATTTCACTTGTGCCGGCACTCTGTAACTCTCTGTAACGGTGTATGGAGGTTTGACGCATTCAATCAGCTACGGTGGTCTGTTGGTAATCACTCAGCTCATGACCTAGGTGAATAGGGAGGAAAGTCAGAAAGTTTACAAATGTGACGCAATACAGCACATTTCAACTGGAGGTTTTGTGTGCTTCAACATATGCCAATGACTCGCATTATGCCCTTAGCAGGTTTAGTAAGGTTTTCCTAATGATTAGATGAGGCGCATTACTGTAAATTAAATGGACAATCTTTCATCTGAAACATCGGTCTCCGATCTGGCCATTTGCATGCCGCCTGAGGGACACACGGCCAGCAGTTTGCCTTGCAAATGCTTGTGTTCACTCCACCTTTTCCCATGTAGATGGTGTTGAATAAAGTAGGCCCCCGCCCCCCCCCATCCTCACAGGTGGTTTCTTAGGGTTGATAAAGGGCTTACAAAACGGGTCCCCCCCCCCCACAAAGGTCTTATATTGATCCTGAGCTACTTCACCGCGCAGAAATTAGACTGTGTTCACGATTGTTCTCAGAGCCACCTCCTCAACTCATTTCTCTGCGCACTTCAAATACTAGGTGAAAAGAAAAAAAAGGAAACTTTGCCTGGAAGCACCTGACACCATGTGACGCAGGACGGACACAATGCCTTGCTCGGTTCACCTAAATCAGGCCATTGCTTTATTTAAAGGTTCAGGATTTCTGCTGCAGTCCTTTGAGGCTTTCTGCGCAGTGTAACCCACATAGAGGTGCTCGAGCTGAAGGAGAAAGTGAAACATCTTTCATGACTTAAGCAATTTATGCAGAAGTTTGTTGTTTTTCAGTATTTCTTAGCAGGTGCCTTTGCGGTATCAGTAGTTTGAGAGACTTTACAAGGTTCGTGGATCTCAAAGCTATTGATAGAGTGGCCACAGGAACTATGGGGGATCCACTCTGAGTGATAGGAAAAGTCTGGCTTTCACGTTCAACATTCACATTTCCTGACTTGCTCCACGGCTCTGCAGGCCAGTCTGTTATCTCTAAAAGTAATTCTGCAGCATCCGACTGCCACGTATGCTCAGCGTCAGCATTAGAAACATAACAAAACACATTAGGTGGAAATGGATGGGTCTGTGGGAGGGTGGCCATTTTGCATTGAATTGCAAACCAGCTCCTTTCAGAACCTAGAGGTGTGGTCGCCTAATAAGTTATTTGAGAGAAAACGCATTGCTGTACTGTTGAAAAGGACAATTCTACAGTACATTTTAATGACTGGGAAAACATGGGTTTGGTGAGGCACACATTGATTCAGAACCTCCATTATGTGCCCTTAATTAACGTAATGACGAAATGGTATAAGCTCTACTGATGTGTTAGTGGTGCCTTGTAATGAGAGGGCATTGTGGGTGAGATTATACATTGCCTGGGCTTATGGGTGGGAGGGGGTTAGGGTTATGGGGGGGGCCCTTTGCCACCACTTGGCATCTATTGCTTGTCTTCTCAACCACAGCCTAATTTTTCGATTCTCACCTCCTAGGTGACTACCTGGTTGAGATACGGTTTCAGGAAAGCTTATGTGACTATGCTGCTCCAAAGCTCCAAGAAGTGGGTTGTGGCCAGTGCTGTTTCTGCCTACAGAGGCTTGTGACAGTCATCGGAGAAACATCCCCTTTACCACTAGCCAGTGTCTTCTATCACTTCTGCAGTGTGTGTGAAAGAACAACGTGGTGAAGGATCGCGCCCTGGCAATGCACCCCCATTTGGGCATCGCAGGGTTGTATCTCCATGCCTCTTTCTGCCTGCCGCCACAGCCCCCAACATGCCAATGGGCACATCTGCGTGGGACGGGTGCACCAGCTGAGGGGGCATCTGCAGCAGTGCAACCCGTTCTCTCCCCAGCAGATGAGTACAGAGAGAGAGACAGCGAGCAAGAGAAACAGTTAAGGCTGCAGGGCCTACAAGACAGCACAGAGCGTAAAAGCGATGTCGTGTCTGTGTGTGGGGAAAGAGGAGGTGTCAGGAAAGGTCGGCGACAAGTGGCTAATTCCTCCTCTTCTCTTCAGTGATGCAGCCCCAGGATGATGAGTCACTGGCTCTTCACTGATAGCAGTCTCTCTCAATAGGGAGTTTTGCGGGG
>JAOVYW010003829.1:1279-13681 GCA_025775045.1 Hiodon tergisus | reverse complement strand
AAGTCAGTGCATGTGTCATGTATGGACAAGGCGCACAAAATATCCAAAGTCAGTGCATGTGTCATGTATGGACAAGGCGCACAAAATCTCCAAGAATCCTTTCTCTAAAAAAAACTGAGTGGTAAAGAATGGAAGAAAATACTAGGAAACCATTTTCTTCTGCTGAAATGATGAAACATTTTTGATTAACAACCGGTGACATCACTGCTTTTAGTTAGAAACGGGTGGATATCATAAATGTGGATTCAGTCAAGTTAAAAAAAAATCTTCCTTGGCTATTGAGACTGCAATCTTGACAATTGTGCCTGTTCTCCATTTTTACTTCTACTCCAGACCTATCCTAGCCAGCATCAAAGGAAGCCATAAACAATGTTTTTTACCTTGTTCCTTTGAAGATACTTTTTTTCTGTGCCATTTTATTTCCTCGAAGCTTTTATGGTCCCCGTATCTTTTTCTCAGTATATTGTACTTGCAAAAAAAAAAAAAAATACATCAACACCGCTTTGTTGTCTGAAAGCATTTAAGGACTAATTCTTGGCATTATCAATGTTAACACACATTGTGCTGTCGTCATTAACCTTGTTCACCTTATGATGAACGAATGAGGAAAAACGGGCACCCTGTTGTGCAGTCATTGGTTTTACAGTAACATACTTTGAATCAGTTGCCTATCTAAAACGTTTTCCTGTGTGACTCTGTCATTTCACTCATCGAAGCACAACATGTTGTGGAAATTATTCATTTTAAAATCCAATAGATTAGACTGTTAGGAATAATCTTCCTAATCAAACGATGAAAACAATATCTAAAGAACTCTAACTTCTATACGACGAAACATATCTAAAGGGGCGCCGCTAGGAATTCTGGGCCCGGGGCACAGAATTTCTTATGGCCCCCATCCCCAATATCATTACCGGGAAAAACTGACATACCGTTTTTAAGACTTCGTCAACGGTAGACATTTCAAATGATGCCCCCTTCCCACAAAAAATTAGAATTACTAATTAATAGCCTACGGTAGCAATCTCATGGGTACACAATGATTGCCTTGCCTAAAAATCTTAACAAGAAAGAGGTTCTGCTCCATTGTAAACGAACAGTTTTTATTAACACACAAACACTTCAAATAAACGCTGTAGTCTATTTTTTGGTCCTTCAATGACATAAAGAGATTTTCTGGCGGTTTGCACATTGAGTCTTCAAACGTTATTCTTATTTATCCTAAAAAAACAAAAGTCTAATATTATCATCATTCCTTTAGCTTTGTATATATTTTAATTCCCTGATAAGGAAGTCCTTTCCCCAGTTGAAAGACCCCAAATTAATTTTATCCCGAACTGTTGAAAGCTGTTAAGAAAGGATCCAAGCTACATTCTGACTAATAATTTTGTTGAATGAATCAACTGGAGTTCCTGTTTTTTTCGCATTAATTGAACGTAGCTCACGTCTTCTTGCCAAAGTTACTTAGGTACGTAATATCAAACGTAGTTAAGTAAAACCGCAGTAATAACCCCTCGCATTGTGCAATTCGTTTTTTTTTTGTTTTTTTTTGTTAATAAAAAACGATAAATTATTTTGGGGGTGCGGCAGTGCTATTGTTGAGCTTCGTAAATACCTTATAATACATAACTTGCTAGCTATGTTGCAGCCCACCTCTCAAAGCTTCGGTTTGTCTAGCTTTAGGGGGGTGGGATCTGGGTTAACAATTCAGACTTTTCTCTCTCGCCTTCTTTTCTTCTCGTTCGCATAATTTTTTATTATTAATGTATGCTCTTGTCACCCAACCGTTGATTGCTTGTCAGACTGTGTCTGTGACGATCGTTTCCCCCTCCCTGGTCAGGACGTGCAGTTGGAGCAGACCATTTATTAAATTAAATTATTTTATTCAACCGACAAATAAAGATTGAATTATTTGCAATTGAAATGGCACACGGGCGTTAAAAATAATGCTATTATTCGATTAAATTACATTTTATTCCTACATTATTTATTAACATGAAATATTTACTATTACTCACACTTGTATACCGGTTTTACTGCTGTTTTTATGTTAGAAGGACACAACAATAAAACGCGTCGTAAAGTCTGTTTGGAGAGGTGGGACGCAACCCCTTGAAGAGAAGCTACTTCCGGAGAGTGGATGTGCGTTTATAGTTCAGTTGACACTGGTGAGTTGATCGGTTGATAACTGTTGTCGCTGTGTTTTTGGCCCAGGCGACGGAGTACAGAATGGCCGTAGCTATGCAAAACTAGGTTTCTTTTCACTAACAAGGCATAAGAAGTAATCATGTTTCAGAACATAACCACATGAATTAAATGTTGGTCTATTTCTTTTAGTCAACCGATAAACTCGTGGTCAGTTTTACAAACACTGTAATGTACTCAGAATGGCTTCACACTGAAATGCCAGTGTATAGTTGATAAACATTCAGAGAACTTATGAAAGGTTTGTCGAAACTTTGAAAGGTGATTTGGATTGCAAAATCAGTGTTAAAAGCTCAACAGGTAGCATGCCCGAAAGGGTGGACTCTTGGACCCCTTTATTTCCATCTCTCTCCACCCCCCACTCATCCCTGCCCTCCCCTGCCGTCTCTCTCCTCTTCAGAACATGACTGGGAGTACATGCCAACGAGGCCAGCGGTTCTGGTTAACTCCATGGTCTTACTCTGATGTCCGGTGACTGGAGACTGCCCCCAGACACGGTCCAGTTAGAAGCTGTTTACAGGACTAACTGCGAAGCAGCAGAGAGTCTGGCAGTTGTTGATGAAGCCTGCATTTCGACTCGGCGTTTCTGTTCTTATGACGGTAAAGACAGTGGGAGGGATTCACAATATATGTCATTATCCACACACTGATGGAGGAATTTAATTAAAGTGGCATTTCAGTCACCCTAACCAGCAATCACGGAAAACAAATAAATATATAAAACATTACAAATGAAACTAATGAGACAATGCATTTTCTGCTCAGTTGTTCTGAATTATGTTATATTTGACTATTTAAATTGTTGGAGGCAATTAAAAGTGATGTAATTGGAATGGGTATTTGAAATGCACTTTATTCTCCAGTCCCTGAGTGGGCGCACATCACTTTAGGATGAAATTAATTCTGTTCACATTCCACACTGTATTAATTAATAATCCAAGATGTATTCCGCGTGGGCATCTTTTACAAGGCATTTAGCTCATTTTGACACAGCGTAGCAACAAAAAGTGCCAGCATTATTGAGTTGACGGTAGACAAATTATGATAAAATACATTTTAAGGGAAAAGGTTCTTTACTCTTTACTCCTGTTCTTTATGTGATCTGGCTCTCTCTGTTGGTGATTGGTGGTACTGAGCCGTAGTCAATCCCTAGTGACTTGCAAACTCCTTCCAGTTTTCCATGATTGTGACAAGACTGGGGTTGGAACAAGTCGTATTGGGGCAACGTTGTGCAAAACTGACGGTCATTGCCAGGTGTAATATAATAGCACACACACATGAACCCAACTGATTGGTGTGGCAGGTCGTTACGACACAACGTAGGCAGAATTTAAGCGGCTACAATTGGTGCCGTGACCCTTACATACTTCGGATCAGCAGATCACCTGATCGGTGATCGCCTGGCGGAGCGATAGCAACATCGATATGATATTTCATAATAAGAAGTTCTGTTTTGTTGGTACTTTTATCCAAGTCGTATTGCTCTCACTGCGATTACATTTTCTAGACTTTTGGGATGAGGTGATTTATTTTTCTATCCGTCTTTCACGTCACGTCACGACACGCGTTTGAGTAAACGGTCCCTTTGCGTGGAGGAGGAGATAATGACGCTTACCTGGTCTTGATCCATAGATCACTGCTGCCATCTTCTGCAATAAGGCGTTCAGCAAACATACCAGGCGATAATGTTCGTCTTTCTCTCATGGGTATGTTTCCTCGGGTCCTATGGTGACCAACACCCTTTTCCCTCGTAAGCAGCATGCTACGTACTGCTGGATAACTCAGATAACTGAAACTCGAAACCTCCAGTCCATTCTGAGGGAAGCTGTACAAGGCAGAGACGATGTCCAAGGGGAAACTACTCATTTCTGTAGACCCCTTTCAGACTTCCATTGCTGTTATAGTGCTACAATAATAATAAAAACGTCCACAAGCAAGAGGCCACGTTGAAGAGTTGGGCAGGCGTGTCACCTCCAGAAACGCTGTGCTACCCTTCAATCTAATTTATTCGTTTTAGCCCCTACTCACCCATTTAACTTGCAACAAATAAAACTAAAATCTCATGATATGGCTTTCTTTAATCTCCGAATTAAGACTCTAAGTAGCTGCTGATAATTCTAGTCAAACCTAGATAAAAATTTAAGTCAGGAATGTAAATGGGAACCGACACAAGAGATTACCGTACATCTGCCTGCATTCACAGCCCATCGCCTTGTTCAGTGGATGAACAAATTAATCTCCCTTAGCTTCACCACCTCACAAAGGAGTCAAGACCTGAAGGACGATGCACCTTAAGAGTTAGGTCCATTGGGAAGTTAAAGCCAGGTGCCCAGGTGAACCCAGACAGGACCGGGTGGAGGTTAAGCTTACAGAGGGCAAAGAACAGCAGTGCTCTCCACAGCAAAATAAATCGATCGGTGGGACCAGTGTGAAGTAAAAACAAATTAGTTCCGAGGTTACTTTAACCCCCTGCCCTTCCAAAGCAATCTCCACACGAAAATTTAAAAAATGTTTAATAGGAACTCTAGAGGTCACTGGTAAAGGTACTTCTAGTTTTCAGCAACGGTTTCGATCCGTTGAACTAAATATTGATGGATTTTAACTAACCCAAACCAAAACACCTAAAGTCAAAATGTCGAACCGGACAATCTGAAGAACAGACCATTAAAACATTTTGCAAAATCAGGATCCACTGCAAAACAGATTAAATTAATTACTTTATTATAATTTCTTTACATACATGAAAATTACAGTATACAGAATTTACACACATAAGTAGGATTTATTTGATTAAAATAATTCAAAATACATGCTTTCTTTTTTCCCCCCCATCAGACATTTACATTTCCAGGTGTCCATGGAAGAAAAGAATGAGGCTTAACGCTAACCTTGATCAGGAAAGAAGAATTTCTCATCACAACCCAGAGCCACAAAGGGGGGGGGTGTCTGCAGTGAAACTTATGGAAGCGCATTAAATGCTCTTTAAATCAGCAGGTTTTGTCATTTCCTTCTAAATACACAATAATAATTTGGTCCAGCGGAAGCTGAGTGTGTAACAAAGCATCACAACTTAAATTCCTAAACTGTATTTGGAAATCAAAGCTGGCAAACTTTGAACTCAAAAGAACCCTTGGAAGAATGAATACACAATGCCTTTGTTCATTCTAAAGAAAAGGAAAAAATCCCGTTTCCTTGGATCTAGCAGTAGCTGATATACGATTAAACTGTCTAAAATAATTCAGGCATTAAAAACTTGCCACACTTGCACATTTAAAAAAAAGCAACAAGACAGTCCTAAAAATATGATTTTCAGCAATAACCTTTACTAGGCCTTCTGTGTAAAAAAAAACAAAGCCACTCCCCACATTAACTGGTATACATCTGTGCCCTTCTCCAACAGAAAATTTACAGAATACATTTTAAGTAACATTAGGTCAGTTGTGCTCCGTGAAATTTTAGCGTAAGAAAACTACTGGAACTAAGTTATCAGTGCTCCCATTAGCGTCTCCACCGAATCGTGCAAATTTACGGCTTACAGCAAACTGCCTGCGCTGCAGCGCAGAGGCCAGAGAGAAAGGTCTACATAGCCACTGCTAATAAAGCTCCAATTCTAAAGTCTAACTTCTGTAGGTCCTTTTTTTAGGCGTTTTAATTGGATGCAGGAACATTTGAGGGACTGGAGCTGAAACAACCATGGCTGAAAATCTGAAGTCTCCCATTTGGTTACGCTGGGTATGCATGACCAGTGAATCTGCTCAAATGTGGCCAGGGAGCTCGTCTCAACATCACATTTACCCTTTAATTCGATCTGAGAACAATGATGCACATTATGGCTCAGGAAAAACTAAAGCACTTAATCTAATAAAAAAAAAACCCCCAAAAAACCTGGAACTTAATCCTTTTAATATTACCGAATTTCAAGAATTACATAAAACATTTTTTTTTAAAACCAACATTTAAATAATTTCTGAATACTCATTTAAAAATGACAAATCGATTCCGAGTGTACAACATGCTACAACTCAATAAGGAATGACAAAAACAGCAGTAACTCAACAGCATACAGAGGTCTTACATTACATTGTACAAATAAATTCCTTATAATTTTCTCTGCAGCGTCTATATTTCTTTTAGCACAGGCTTTATTACAGTCTTTAATCAGACAGTTGACAACTGTTTAATTAGGAAAGCAGCTTCTGCTGAACGACCAAATGTTAATTTCCAGACTTCAGACTGGGGGAATAAATTATAACCGGACAGAGAGGGGAGGTCCGTTGTGCCGTTCTGAGCACGCTCAGTGTCCTGGGGTTGAGTCCTACATACGGGTCTGACAAAGACAATCTCAATTTTGACAGAGGCGTCTTTGTCTACCACCAGGGCGCAGCGGATGTCCGCAAGTCTGCGTATGGTCACCCCCTCAAAGTGGGCCCGTTTGGACACCACGGGGACAGTGCGCGGGACCGGGTAGAAAACTCCATCCTCCTGCACAAGGCCCACGTGGGTGTCGGTGAGGAAGAACTGAGAAAAGGCCTCTGGACGTGGGCAAGGGGAAACTTCCACCCTCACACTGGTGTAGAGGAGGAGACGGATGTCTGCCAAGGACGGCCTGCCGTGTTCCATGTTGCCATGGAGGAGGTAGACCAGATCAGCCAGCACCTTCTTGAACCGCGAGCTGACCCGCAGCCCGCTGTCTAGGAAGAGGTCCGGCGTACGAGATCTCCAGTCCAGAGAGAGCTGCATCAGGTCTCCCTGAAGGAGGGGGTGGCTCTTGAAGCGGTCCTCACTCTCTAAGGGAGACAGCATCTTCAGCAGGGCCTGGCACAGCTCCTGGGTAAGATATGCGCTGTGGGTGTAGACGGTGAGAATCGTGTCTTCTGTGGAGCCCATGAGCCGCACATGTTGCCCAGCGAAGCCCACGTGAATGTCCTTGATTTCCAGCAGAGGGAGTCGATGGAATACAGCCAGAACTTCTTTGTCTTTCTGACCATCGTAATCAAGTCCTAGTGCGTATATGACAGACTCAAATAAAAGCACACAACCAGGCTGTGAGGTGGCCTGCTGAACACTGCCAACTCTTAGCCAAAAGACACCTAAAAGTAGCTGAGAAGACCAAACAGACTGGGGTATCAGACATTCCAAGTGGGCCAGAAAACGATCTGGAGATAGAGACTGAAGGTCCTGCAGGCTCTCTGGAAAGTGAACCAGTCTCTGGCAAAACACTCGAAGGTTCTGACCTTCAGACAACGTCACAGAGCTTCCTGGAGAACAATCAATGTTCTGAGGAGGAACGTCGTCCTGCTCATTGATGTACTCCAGATGATTGTGTGGATCTGAGAAGATCACGCCTTCCTGGACGTGAGATTTAACAGTTACATTGAGATGAATGTGCTGAACCATTGGCAGGTATTTAATGACCATGTACATTTGGTCATACCAGCTGCTCCCGTTTAGGCAATTCTTCTTAATGGCCTGGCGAATGGCCTTCTCTGTACTCTGAAAATGACCACTGGCCTCTTTACACACACTGTACAGTTTGCCTGCTAGTTTGTATCCAAGGCCGTCCGCCTGATCTCCTCTGGGGTCCGGGCATTTTATCACATTCTCCGAGACATTTTCCCGTCCCTTCTGCAGGGATACATTGAAGACGTCCATCTCAAGTTGGCCCTTTGCCGAGTTTTCCGTGGACGGGATGTGTGGGAGATGGATCCGCTCAGGAGCGGTCTCCTCTCGGAGAACTTCATCTGCGTCTCTTCCGTCAGCCTTAGCTCGAGACTGGCTGAGATACGAATCGTCCAACAGGTTCTCTCTGGACTCGAGACCAACCGCACCGCGGTCCGCGTCGTCCATGAGGGAAACCCCACCACTGTTAGTCTGTCCGTCATCGGTGAAACACAGGCTGCTGCCTCTTCCATCTGTATTAGTCAATCTGAATTTATCCTTGGCTGACAGACTGCAGAATCCGTCCTCCTCTTCCAGACGAAAGTTCGGACGACGCACTTTCCCTTCCGTTGGCCTCACCGACGGGGTTTCCGGTTCACTTGATATACGAGGCATCAAACATCGGTCTGTCTCGATTTCTGTTTCCTTGGAGATGTAGCCATCTTCCATGCGATTAGCATACCCCGACGTCCCTGGCAAGCAATGCTTGTTAACGCAGAGTGTCCACTCTTGTTCTTCTGAGACCCTCTCACCGTTGCTGAGAACATTAGGTTCCTGTCCAAGAAAGTAGCAGAAAGGTAGTTAAGCCATAGCAACTGGATGGCCTTGAAAAGAGGGGTTCTTCGAGAAACCAGTTCCAATAAAATATTAAAAAGGTTAATATATTATTAATTTGGTTCATATAGGTTCATGAATTTGGAAGAAAACTAAAAATATACATGCATACATCCATCCAACCCGTACATACATGTATATATTTGGAAAGAAAAAGGAATTTGACCCTTTGTCATGTCCAACCTGCCTTACGGTGATTATTCCGAGAGCTTTGCATGTCCGATTTTCCACCTCTGTCAATCATATCAGACAGAAAACTGAGTCGGATGCTACTGAATGCCACTCATTCATTAGCGCGCTACCAGGAAACTGTCAAAAAGTTTTTTCAGAAAACGGCCAAATGGGATTCCCATTTTTTACAAAGCACTTGGAGAGCGAATTCTTCTGTGCCCTTTCTCAAACATAAAACTAATTTTCACTGTCATCTGTGGATTACGCCGAGACGAGGGGATCATTATGGCGTTAGTTTCTCCTTCCTAAAAGCATTCACACAGCAGGAAAAGTGTGGTTATGTTACACGCTTATTGGGAGAGATCTAAAAACTGCATCGTTTCAAACAGTAACAGCGCAGCTGAGCAATGGACGGAGTACAGAACAGGAATTTAACCGAAACTACCAGACATGTAGGATAAGAACTGCTGGGTGATATTTAGGTCCTCTATCTAAACTGACAGCTGGTGTGGTGCGTTTTTCCCCTCAATTTTCCATTTCTCTGACTGTGCCTCCAGATGTTTTCATTTAATGTAGCCCTCAAAAGCTTGAAGTGATTTTTCCTTCAAAATGAAGGATAAAAGTCACCTAAAGTGGAAGCCTTCACAATGCGGAAAGTTTGACCGAGGCCACGAGGAAAGTTTGAAATTATTCACCATTCTCTTATAAGGCTGTCGCATTTCCCTTCCCTTGAAATTTGTCATTGAAATTTCCTCAACCTTTCTGGAGACGATGGTTAAAGACACTGTCTCTGCAGTGTTAAGTACGCACTAACTAATTCACCAATAATGCGCTCGTTTGACGTTTTCTGAAAGCGTCAAAGCCTATTCCCCCAGTATCAATTCTCCCAGCGCTGGGCTAGTCAGCGTTGCTTACCTCGGCTGTGGTTTTGAGAGAGCGGCCGTCACAGATCGCCTTCTCATCCACCTGTAGAAATGAAAAATGCAGGTTTTTAAAAATTACATCTATCTAATGTCGAAACATACTCTGCAATTTTAGATTAATGATATACGCATACCATGATAGATTCAGATGACAGTGAAACCTCAATGTTATGGTCACCGTTGACAAAACGGAGTTTCTGCCACTTTCTTTGAACTTCATCTTCAATGTAAGCAATTAGCCTGATGGGATGAAACGGTAAAAAGTTTAAAACAGAATAACATTTCATCTTTTTTTGGGCGGGCTAAACACAGAAATTACCATGACTTGCAACTCAATTCATTTATAGGTACAGTTTTCCAGAATCGGCTTTGGAACGACCCGTCATCCCCCCAATTTGGAATCGCTAGTTGTGCTAATGCACCTTAGCTCATCACCATCACTACCCCCACCACACACGGTGAGGAGGGTGAGGAAACAACTAGTCTCCTCCTATCCTGCCCCACACACGGTGAGGAGGGTGAGAAAACACAACTAGTCTCCTCCTATCCTGTCCCCACACACAGGGGTTGAGCCATTATCTACATAACCACCTGTCATCAGCGATGGGAAACATCTGTGTGTGGCTGACTGGGGAGGAGCAATGGCCGGACTTGTCCCTCCAGACGGGCTGGCCCCTTATGGTGCACTTGTTCTCATCAATCTTCTGCTTCAGCAGGTGGATCTCGGACATGAGTCTAGAGAGAGAGAGAGAAATTAAGATGAACTTTTAAATCCAACACTTTTAAATCCCTAGGTCCAGATTATTACACTACTTTTGGACTTGGTCATGGGTTGCACAAATCAAAAGGCAATTTTTGGGCTCGTTTGTAAGCATTAGAACTTTACTGAACAGCAGACCCCACTGGCCCGGGTTCACTAGTCGGAGAAATGTGGCAGAACACATTTTGGGCAAGATCTTGCATTAAAGACCTAAAGCTTCATTAAAGGAAGCATTGGTAGGACTGACCTCTCTCGAGATCTGTCCAGAGCTCCATGCTCCGCCTCAAGCATCGCCTGCAGACCTTCCTGGTCCAGGGTATGGTTGAGGGCATACAACTTGTAGATCTGACTCAACACCTCCAAGCCAGCAGTGGAGTCGCACTGCACCTCTGAACGTTTAGGCTCAGGTTCGTGCACGGCCTGCTCTGGAGCCGCTTGCTGCTGGTTCTCCTGCAACTCCTGGACAGGATTTTCCTCACACCAAACCTCGTCCCGCCAGGTCTCGTTATCTTTGAGCTTGCTGATATCTCGTAGATGCTGGAACTTCTCAGCATTGGTGTGGTGCAGAGAGAACGGCTCCCCTTTGGCGTTGCCCAGAACTGGAGGTCCTCTGGCTAGCATGTCCTCCGACACTTGCTGCCGCTTCTCCAGCAAAGCCGAAAGGCAGGACTGTGAAGGCCTTGGCAGAAGTCCCTGGCATTGCAGCTGTAGCTGTAGCTCTCCCTGTCCGATAAACTTTTTCCCCAGAGACTCGACAGCGATGTCCCACATCCCTTTGCCTTGGGTCTCCACAGGCTTCTGCTGCCCCTTGCTGGCGAGGAACCGGAGGTGCAAGTCAGGTTCAGGTTTATTTGAGACCTCCGTCTCTAAGCTCTCCCTCTGCTGTAGTAGTCCACCCTGAATGCGTTTCAGACGCTCTACCAGCAACACCTTACAATCAACATATCTCCCCTTGGCACGCACGGCATCCTCGTGAACCGCATCACAGCTTTTCTGCAGATCTTCCACCGGGGGCAGCAACTCCTCCAGGAGTCTCGTCTCCTCCTCCACCCTCTTCAGGAGGCCCATCAACCCACCATTCTCGCTTAGGTCCTCCTCACGTTCTCGCCCATTCAGATCCAGCTTCATCTCCTCCTCATCCTGCGTTCTCCTCTGTTCTTCCGTCTGCCAGTCCTCCACCTTCTCTGGCCAGTCGAGCTGCTGGGACTCCTGTAGATGGTCCTGCTCCTTCAGTACACAGCTGCAAAGCTCCTCCTGCCTCTTCCTCTGCAGCTCCTGCTCCTGCTGCCCGCGCTCCTCCTGAAAGCGCTCCTTCTCAGCCAGCAGGTCGCGCAGCTGGCTCTCGACGTCCTGGCTGCGTCGTCTCAGGGTCTCCTCCTGCTTGTGGATACGGAGCTGTACTTTCTCAGACTCCCTGCGCTGGTTCTCCATCGCTTGTTGCAGACGCTCCAACTCCGCCGACTTAAACTTCTGCTCCTCCTCCATCTCTCTGATCATCCTTCTGCCACCAAAGAAAAAGTGAATATTGTGCAACTATATAAACACACAACCACACACTTCTACATTCAAGCTACATTCCATGTTAAGTTCTACAACCGGTTGGTTGACTAGAAAAGGCTGTAAAAAGTTAATTTGTTTTGCACAGCCAATATGCATATTCAGCCTAGTCTTACGGTTTCACATTCCTACCTTTTATGGTCCAACTTCTCTAGTTCCACATGTTGCAGTCTTTCAAACTCCAACCTATTGAAAGTAAGAGGGGGAAATCATTGTACAGTTAATGTAGGTTCAGCATCAAGTGGACACATTTCAACACTCAACATAAGTTGGATTAACTGCTTTAGCAGTGTAAAGGGAAAAATATACACCTACAGTTTCTAACTGCAGTTCTGTAAGCACATCAGGCTTAACATTGTCACCGTGACTGTTGTGTAACTTATTAAAGCAGACAGCTTTACTGCCGTAGACTGCAGAACGGAACCCATTTTAATCACAGACAGCTTTACTGCCGTAGACTGCAGAACGGAACCCATTTTAATCACAGACAGCTTTACTGCCGTAGACTGCAGA
>JAOVYW010003828.1:0-13681 GCA_025775045.1 Hiodon tergisus | reverse complement strand
TGTTCTTTAAAACCTGAGCATGTTTTTACATCTGAAGTGTTTTGTTACTGCAAGCGGCACTGCTTCCCCCTCGACCCCAGCAGACCCTCCATTCACAGACCATGATGGTCGCCGCATGTGGTTAGCATTATCTGAGCCCATATCACAACAGGTGGGTCACATGAAAGGTCGGCCATTTTCGTCAGAGGGCCAAACACATGGTTTCCATTATTCTCCAGGGTGAAGAATCTCAGCTACCCTTACCGTGTGCTGTAATTCTTTTTTGCACAGGTATTCCTGTATAATACATACAGGTAACATATGTGTATGTGTAAATATACAGTTCATCTGAAGAGAACAGGCTAATGTTAAATCCAAATGGCACTGAAAAGAAAATTTTGTTTGTCACGATGCTTTGAAAAACCATGTTTTTTTCCCCCAGTGTTTTATTGTTGTGGAGGTAATATGAACATGCATGCATCTCAAAGGCTGTATATATAAGAGAAGTATGAGCTGTCTGAGTGACTGTCTCTGCTACACATTATGTCATCCCTTGCGTGTCAAACCATTAGACCCCAGATTAGTCTTGTGTAATTCCTCAAGAGTGCAAACAGTTTGAACGCGAGATTAGTCGTCAAAGGGCCCTTGCCCACAGAGACATGCCTCAGACAACGCATGTTTCCAGGATTTTCCAGGTTGACAGACGCAAAGTTCGTTACAGCCATAAGAAATTATTTAGGAGACTAAATGCTTATCATGTATCAACCATTTCCAATTCTGTGCAGACAATTTCGAAGGAATTCAGCGAGGCCACAAACTTTAAGTAAATTGTAGAAATTGGAAAAGATTTTAACTGAGTGGCCGAGAGATAAGCACCTCTGAGAGTTTAAGCTTTTTATTAATATCTTTCCGACTGCAAAAAAAAATGTTCTGTTGAAATCAATGGGAGCTTTGATTCTGTTAACCACTATCCTTTTAAAGAGGAAGTCAGTTGTGAAATTGTCAAATCTAGAATCCTGGCTGTCTATTTCCAATCATCTCCCAGAAACTCTTTTCCGATTGCATGCATCACATGGCATGAAAGAAAACCATGTACTAACCTAATACTAAACCCAATACTAACCTTGCTGTTGAAAAATCCCAAGCACTAAAAACCTTCCTCTCTTTGCTTAAACAGGTCATACTTTGAGGTTCATCAGAACGTGCAACCCTTTCTCAGACCTCCTACTCCCCATAGCAGTTAGCACAAGCAAATGACCAAGCTTTGTTACACATTCCTGACGGTTTCATTTTCAATTTGCTGTAAAAGTAAACTGCATTACGCCTGCATGCCAAGCTGATAGCATATGAAAACAGTGTGTCAGGGCTGGCTACATCTTTCCTGTCTTTCTGATGAAAAACAAAAAGTCTTAAAGTCCTGGTCTCTCTGCTATATTACCATGAAGTCCCGCTGCGAGGCCCGGTTCTTTTGGGATCATTTGCCCGACGACTGCGATTAAATCAGCGCGTCAAGCAGTCTGACGGACTCGCCCTTCAACCCAAACTCCGTTTGCTCGCCTCCCCTTTCAGTTTTGCTCCCCCCTCCCCCTTCTTCGATGGATAAAGCATCTGAATATTCATCCGTTTTCCATCTGCGCAAAACTCTGCTAATCAGAGTCACTTCCCCTTTCACGGCGGAGCTATAATTAAATTTTAATAAAGGGTTTCATCGTGCTCAAGAGGGTCTTCGTCACTCCAACACATCATCCCATGCCATGCAGTATTAGGAGCTGTCAACCGCAATGAAAAGTGTCCGCTTTGATGCCATTGCAGGGAGAACGCCCACCCAAATGTTTTCCACTGATTTCCATTGATTTAAGAGGCTAAGAGGCTCCGTCATTGGAATGACACAACGTGTTCCTGAAGTTTCAGTACCCCCGCCAAAGCAACGTCTATTGAAAACCTCAAGACCTTTCGTTGCTCAGTAAATGGCTGTGTAACCAAAAAACCAACAACAAAATATCTAAAGGTCTGGGTCTCTCATACTGTCCCAGAAGAGGCGGCTTTCAGGGAGACTCAAACTGTGGGGCGACCAGGACCCTTCAGTTGGCAAGCGATGGGTCTGCCGATCCAGCGGAAAAGGAGGGAAAATCACCTTGCTGCTGCCGAAGTTCAGCCAGGTCCCCCAACCAGAGACAACTCCTCCCCACTTCCTCCTCTGTCAGGCTTCCCCTCACAGCCCTTGGCATTGGTAGATAACTTGATCAAGGAGGCGGCCTAACGCACACACACACTTTTGCACTTCTAGACTAATAGAGTGCCCAAAATTGCTCTTATTCTTTATTTCACAACAAAGTAGGTAGTAAAAGGTTGCTGGTCTTTCCACCAAGCAGGTATTAAAATCAGAGTCGTGCTTAGCAAATTAAGTAATTAATGTGTGGTTATAATCGGCTATAGCGGGGACAAAAAGCTACAGGGAAACTGGGGTTTCGTGTGTTGTTTAGTTGTTTTTTTTACAAAGGGTAGTAGTCTGCTTTTCAACACAAGGCTAAAAGGAAACTGGGGTTTTGTGTTTTTTGTTTTTTTTGGTCAGGCAGGGCTGTAGTTTGTTAGCGAGTGCTTTTTAAACATAAGGCTACAGGGAACCACTGGAGCTTAGCAGAAAAAAAATATTGTCCTTGTTTACGCCCTGCCGTTTTTTTCTTTTTTTTTTTCTGCAAAGTTTATGCCTGGAGGGAATGTGCTGCGGTACGCGCAGTGCGTGGGCGTGTGGCGTGTGCCGGCATGGCCGCTGTCCGTTCGGATGGCAATCAAGGCTCCCGTGCGATGTACCAGAGTGGAAACCACAAGCCCTCCCTGTCATTTCGACACAGCCAGAGAGTTCTGTGCAAATAAGAGATCTCCACTCTGCTTCCGCGAGGCCTTGCGAAAAAGCCTGGGTCAGATCTCAGAAACAGAGGTGAGGCTACAGAGGTGGAGGCTTCCTCTCCCATAGGTAGAACTATCTGCCAAGACTGCACCATCACATAGCTCTCTGATTCCTTCGTGTTTGTATTTCTGTGCCTTTGCGTTGTGGACGTGGCCACTCTGTCGGCTGGATTTACCGTTTTTACAAATGCGCGGCCCGTCTGTCACAGAAAGCAGCTCACTGAAAAGAGGAAAAAACTAAATCACGCTCACAACGCACCCCAACAAGCCAGCAGCAACGCTGGCCAAAAGCTCCCGTCTCTGGAGAATTTGCTTCTCCTGGTAGATAGAATCGCAGGCACAGAGTCGCCTGGCCGTCTCGCGAAACTAAACAGCGAGCTTTTTAGGCATCCATTTTCCTGGGTTATGACTTTTTGTAAAGGCAATGGTAAACAACGTCATGTAGATTTGTTTATGTGGACGGAGAAACAAGCAGAATGAGAAGTCAAAAGCTCTTTTTTCGACCTCGGTGATTTATAAGCCCCGTGCAGCAGTGCCTCTCATTCCCTGCATGGCCTGACCATTCTCCTCTCTTTTTCACCACTGAAATGAAGGCTGCACAATAAGAAAGGAAATGAGTCGTGTGGCAAAGGGCACTTCTGGACGGAGCAAATTAAAGGCTTTCTGCTTACAAAAAGCAGAGCAAATCCATCGCATTTCCTCGGGCACACAATGCTTCTGTCGTATCACAAGGCCTCTGCTGGAGAGCAGAAAGTGGGGTTTATGTCAGACCTATGGCGGGCTGGGGGCAGGCATCGTTTCAGTCGGTCACAGGGCTTTTTTTCTTACCGTCACAAATCCAAACGTAATTATTTAGCAGGATGCAGGCTAAACGAATTCAGCAACGTCCAGGAAAAAAAAACGTTTCAAACTATTTCTTCTGTGAGATCTCAAAAGCTTTTTCCGAATACTTTTAGCTGAATTTGGGCTCCGTAGGAAAGGGGCCAGCAACCTAGAGAGCCTTGTTGTCGGCTGCTTTTTTAGCGATTAGCGTCAGATTTACATCTCGAAACACCAGGCGTGACCATTTCTAGTCCAAATAAGAAGCTCAGTGAAATAATTAAGGGGTGATGTGGAACAAAAACCACAAAGGCTGTTGAGAAAGGGGTTCCCAACCTTCTGCCATACAGGATGGAAACTTAGTCCAAATAAGTTACAGAGCTGTCGTCTCAAACATTTTCTGTGCGCAGTGATACAAAAATCTTGATCAAATCGGTATCAAGGGGGAGGCAGAAAACTACAAATCAATGCCCTGCAAAAAATAAATAATAAATCAGTTGTCGTTTACTGTGCTCCCTCATCCACTCTTTTTTCCCGTCAGCATTTTGAAAAGAGAGAGATCTACCAGTGCTTTGAAACTACTCATATTTTTACTATATTTCTTGAAGAAAGACCTCTTTTCTTCTTTAGGGCATTAGTTGCCCAATGAAGCACAAAAATCCCCTGTTCTGAATGTCTGGCCGTCCACCCTCCCTCCCTTCCACTCCCTCTCCACCCTCTCACACCCTCTCACTCCCTCTCACTCCCTCTCACTCCCTCTCCACCTTTTCACACCCTCTCGCTCCCTCTCGCTCTCTACCCTCTGGCTCCCTCTCCACCCTCTCACACCCTCCCGCTCCCTCTCCACCCTCTCCACCTTCCTGCTCCCTCTCCACCTTCTCACGCCCTCCCGCACCCTCTCCAGCTTCTCACACCCTCCCGCTCCCTCTCCACCTTCTCGCTCCCTCCCACTCCCTCTCCACCCTCTCGCTCCCTCCTGCTCCCTCTCCACCCTCTCGCTCCCTCCTGCTCCCTCCCACTCGCCCCCACTTCCTCTCCACCCTCCTGCTCCATCTCCACCCTTTCACTCCCTCCTGGTCCCTCTCAACCCTCCCGCTCCCTATCCCCTGTCTTGTCTCTCTCACTCCCTACCGCTTCCTCTCCACCCTGCTACTGCCTGCTGGACCTGAGACATCTCACTCGACAGCAGCGGTACTGACCCATAACTGCCCTATCAGGACACCCTCAATGCCAGATTGGGACCACTCCTGATAGAGCAGTAGATGGCAGGCCTTGGATCATGCAACAGCCTCACGCTGTTGGGGCTCGACTCACTCAGGATGTAGTGAGGGCACGAATCCTCCACTTCAGCCCAGCTCTTTCAGCAGTAGTCTGATCAATTTAGGCCAACTGCTTTTCATATTGATTTTACATACCCCTATTAGCTTTTTCAACTTCATACTTGCGTTAAATTGTAGACAAAGACATTTAAAATGTCTGCCTTTTTAAAGAGGATAAATAGTCAAGGCTGCTCTCCATCACAACTGGTAAATTGAATCCAGAATGCCAGCATTGCCTTGTAAATCTTGATGCCAAATCATATTATATCAATTAGCGACCGAGTCACTTCCACACGCAGTAAAGTTTATGATCCATCACATGGTGACAGTCTTGCAATGGAGAAGACAACTAGGGAATAAATATCCATCAATACACGCCCTCCCATACCACCCACATGTTACAGCTCTCAGAATGGCCCTGTTGGATTTTACATCTCACGTCAGATGGCTCTGGGGGAAGCCGACCCAGTGGCCAAGGTCCGCCAGCAGGCGAATGTTTTCATCTCTGTGTGTTCACAGTGAACTGGCCGTCGGGCCAGAGGAACACCCCAGAGATCAGAGGTGGCAACCTATCGGAGCCCTCACTGGTGAAACACCATTGCCCTGGTTCACCTTACCAGATGGATATCTGATGTGGATTCAGTGACTGTGTGAAGGCACAGAAAAAAAAACCTACAATAAACAATCAGCTACGACTGCTGATCACACTCAAGCACATGTTGACTGAATCAAACCACAGGAACAATAGAGGTTCATTCATTCCAAAACTAAAACATAATAATAATAATAATAATAATAATAATAATAATAAATTATCATCATCATCATTATTATTCAATCATTTACCTTAAAAAAAAACATAACATTTTTTGCATATAATATAATTAAATCAAATATTTTAATTAACAGTTTCAACTATAAGAAGTTCAAATTTCATTTTTTTTTAAATTCAAATGCTACGCCTGTCCAATTCTTCAAATACTTGACCTCAATCAATTAACTACATAATTCGGGTTTTGTTTCTCTGTCATTCCCCCGTGTTATGTCTATGGGAACGCGATCCTTTCTGAACTTGGAAGTCTTAATGACTATACTTCTATTTTTATTTTTTTGACACAAAATGCATACTTCTGGTCCGATAAAGTTTCCGTTTGAGGCAGTGAATAAAACAACATCTGAGTTGAGGTTTAACACAAGCGCATGTCTCCCTGCAGCGCAGCCCTTTCACGCCGTCTTCACAAGCGAAGCCCTTGGAAGTTCCCAGCCTGGAGGGAAAAGCGCGATCTGGAAACAATTGAGAGATCATAGGGAGAGAAAAAAAAAAACACTGAGGAGTGCAGCGGCCCAAACTACTGTGTAATCCTGTTTCCTATTCTCTGGCCGGGCCGCCCTGCCCCACCCCAGCGCCAGAGCCTCGGAAACCAGGGAGGACAGAGTCCCGAGGAACCCCGCCACAGCCCAATGTGGAGTTACTACAGCAAGGTCAATGAAACAAAGAGTTTTCACCGAATGGGGAGGGGGGGGGGGCTGTCGGACAGAAGAGTCGCTTTCAAGACCAACTGATGACATACGGTTAGCTGCATGCCTCCTCAGCCGATGTTTCATTACCATCCAGGTTTTAACTGTTAATATTATCAGTTCAAGTAATAACTGAGGGAATATTAAAGAACAAATATATAAAGCGATGAGAAAAATCTATATTGACCAAAGGAAGCCAGCTATGTCTCACATATTTGGCCGGGAGGACTGGCACGGACTGGCACGGACTGGCAGGGGGACTCGTGTGAAATCATCAGCAGAGAAGCGCTTAGCGCACCCTGCCCGGGACCGCGGTAACAGGCTGCCTCGGCATGTGCCCACAGCCTCCAAAGCGCCGCATTTTAATCACTGCGGGGCCACACACTGGGACCCTTTGATATGGTAATGACCCCCGTCATTTCCATATTGACTGTAGAAATCTTCATCTGATTCATAAAAATCCAATGAGCAAAGCTAATCCTTACACCTCACTGAATTAACTGGAGCAGCCCAATAGAACTGAATTAACCGGAGCAGCCCAATAGAACACATTCGCAGACGTCAAATATACAGAGCAGCCACGGTGCCTAAACTGCATGTTACCTTCAGAATACATCACTGGGATAAATGAAGGTATTCAGCAGAAGTGATTTACCATCGATACCAAAGCTGTATATTTCAGCTGCGTTTGCTTTGGAAAACAGGATTCAATACATTCTGAATAAAAGATTTTAAAAAAAATTTAATCTTCAAGGAGATACTTTGTTTGAATTCAGTTTGTTTAACATCACATATTCAAGTTTTTTTTTTTTTAACACACTGAAGTTCCATTCAATGCCAAAAACTGTGAGACAGCTTGATGATTTTACAGTCAGTACTTCAAACAGACAGTTTGTTTTTGTTCAGTGACTTGAAGGTTTCATGTTTTTTTCATGGCAGTGTGTTCAGATTTTCATTGGAGGGAGGAGGGGGACTCTTGGTACTGAGAAAATATGGTAATTGAAACTCCATTTGAGCCGCTCTCGATCATGAAGAGGGGTGCAGGTGCAAATGTTTTTTTGTTTTTTTTTATGTTGAGAAATGTTTGGCCCCTCCAATTTACAAAGGAAGAACAAGAATAGGAGTACGTGTTCTTCTTTCCATAGAAAAAAAGAAATTTGTCTCCAAGGTCGTAAAAGAAGGACCTAACAAATGCCGTGGAAAATAAATCATTTAAAATCGGTACGGCTCCTCCTGTACTTTGTTGGATTCTGAATCTTTTGTGTCCAAGTACAGGCGGTCTACTGCATTCAATGCGACGGGTGACAAAATATACATTTCTGTAGATCGAATCACTTAACTGGACAAATGTTTGTCCCCATCCATGAAAAACGCAGCAAATGTTAATGTGATAATACACCGTCCCAACTTTTTGTTGGCGAGGTCTCCAGAATTCATCAATATTGAAAAATGAAGTTATAGTCCCAGATGATGACGACTCTGTGTCTCCTTGGCCTACGCTCCCCTGAGAAACGCAACAGCGGCCTCATGGGAGAGGGGCTAAGTAGGCTATAAAACACCAAATGCAGCACACAGGAGCACAGCCGGCGAAATCTAATCATGCTCCCAGAGGTCCGCCCTGCTGGGGTCATATAACACACTGAGGGCCAAACACAAACACACAAATAAACAGCAAGCCGTGTTCTTTTATTCTCTCCTGAAGCTGGGCTCCTCTCTACCGTGCCTTCCATCACTTGCAAATTCCTGCACTTGCTCAATACCCGCTGCATTGATTACAATGTCCCAGGAGCGGCCTAAAAAGACACACCTAAATTTAATGAAAATACAATAAAAAATACTAATGAAAATACAACTGGACACCCTGGGGGTTAATCCACTGGGTCTTATCACAATGCAGTCAGTAATGTAAGGAATCAATACACACAACAACAACAAAAAACACCACAAAAAAACACAAACTAACCTCTGGAGATTACATATAGATACTAAAGATGATGACCTAATGAACTTGTTGGAATCGGTTTTGATCATTTTTCAAAACATGGAGCAGCAAATTAGCCAACAGCAATACTGACAGATGCACATAGCATGTGCTGCCACACTGATTATGCCTGCTACCCTCCCTCACTTCTGCCACAGACCTGCTGTTGTTTATCCTCTTGCAGCTTGTTTATGATCAGGAACCTGTCTGCGTGCTCTGAAGCAACCCTCACACATGAATAGACAAATAGGGTTAGGGTTATGGCTGGGGTTAAGGTTAGGGTCAGGAACCTGTCTGTGTGCTCTGAAGCAACCCTCACCTATGGATAGAGAAATTGTGCAGGAATAAACTAGGTTCGACCGTGTTCAAAGTGTTGCTTTCCGACTCTTCTACAGCTTGTCATTTTCTGCTGAAGTATTCATTCTCTTCATGCATACGGCAGAAAACACAACCCTCTGGTTTTGACGTGAAGAAAGATCCCAATAGTTTTTTTCAAGACAATAAAAACATTAAAAACAGTGTTTCTGAAGCTGAGGAGTGCCGTTTATCATTGCATTAGCATTACCAAACTGTTGACGCTATTTTACTTCACTGTTATATATGTTTTATGTCACAATACATTTATATTTTAATATAATAGTTTGTTATAAATTAGAACCACAGAAGACAAAACCAACCAATTTATATATATATATAAAATATATAAATTATGTTTAAAGTGCTAATTGTCCCTTGTTTCAGAGATCTTGGAAAGGTTGCCTTGTACCATAAATGTCATGAAATATAACGGTTTGTAATATGATTTTGAGGATATTGAAAAACATGAGCCATTATGCTTTGGAGTCTACGCTAAGATTCCACTAGGGCCGTAACTCAATTCCACGACCAAAACACTTGTGCTTTACTTGTCTGACAAATTTAAGAAATTACCCCAACTATTTCTGCTACTTTCAAATATGGCCAGCAACATAATTTTGTGTATGGAACAAACAGTTATGGTCCTGCTTCAATTTGTAAGCAAAGTTTAGAGATGAATGACGGTGTCTAATTTAGAAACAGTAGAGGCTGATTAAAACTAAGATTAACAAGAACCTTAATTAATCTCAAAAGACATCTACTATCTGGAGTTTTTAGTTTTAGAGCAAGCAGCAATGGAGTCCTCATCAGCTGTGTCCATTTCAATCAAAATAAGCTTCATATCGCTTTAAATACTGCTTTAATACAGTTACAGCCAACTCCTCTAACAGTTTACTAAAGAATCTAATTTCCCAAAAGTTATTTTAAACCAATAAATGATCTGACTTCACTGGTGGTTAGTTACTGTAATTTACTAAGAGTAAGAGTTTACTAAGAACGCTATGCCTAGGAATATGAAAACAGGGCACTGTGCAAGGGGAACGCTAATAATTGTCTTTTTCTTTTTTTATATTTTGTATTCCTTCTAGAAAAACGCTGAACGCTACTTATATAACAATTGGTTGTGGAAACAAAAAAAATATCATGATTGATTGAAGACATAACCTTGGCCAGTACTCCGTCACATGAGGTACAGTGTGGCACGAATTTTACTCAATTGAACAATTTGCTTAAAAAGCAGGTCGGAACTTCTCACAACAATAAATAACAATAAATAACCACTGTTTTAAAATCTCAATAATACAACACATTCTCAAATAAAACTGTGACACTCGTGGGGAAAAGTTTAATTTACTAATCTAATCTTGGCGTATATAATTTCCAAATTGATGCACGTCATTTTTTTCCGGTGGGCTACACGTACAGAACGATCAGTTTTGAGGAGCTTCCGCATTTACAAAAATAAAAATAAATTGCAAATAACGAATGCATACGTGGCTCAATATCTTCAGCAAAATTCAAGCCAAACGCTATAGCGGGCGGGTTGAATCTCGGCTCAACATGAGTCAAAAATAATTTATCGTTAATTCCTTTAATATGTCTTAACTGGAGCTTGTTGTGGGTATTTCATTAATAAAAACACTTTCACTAATAATGGTTCACACTATAAAGTTAAGACACAATCTGCAAACAGTTGACTAACCTAATTTGGAGTACGCGATCTAGTTAAACAAGTGTGCTCCGAGCAAGAGCTCAACCTGCATGGAGCGTGCGGTTTCAGTACGCCAAAATATTGTCCCAAATCTCTTAATTAACTGGTGGCCAGGGAGTCTCAGTCATTTGATATCCTCTATGCATTTAGTGGTTGTTCCGAACTAAAGGCGACTTAGTCATCTAAAATCAGTTTAATTCTCAGGTGCCAGTGTTTATAACAGCGAAACAACCTCCACAGCTTTTGAATGTTTTTGTTTTTGTTTTTTAATGAATATTAAATATTTCCTTTAAAAATGATTCAGGCAAACTACTCGATACGAATAAGGCAGTTAAAACTATCTGTGTATACCCAGTTTAAAATAAATAATGTAACTAACGTTAACCATAACGAAATGGTGTAACTTCAGGGTGAAATATAGAGCCACGTATTTCGGCACATGATTTCAATGTATATAGTATCTGTTCGCAATTTAATGGTGCGAATAAATAAAATAAAGCAGAGAAATGAGAAAGAGAGAAACTATAAGGAAAGGAGACGGTACTGGACCCGACTGGGTTATTGTTACTTGTGGTGCAAAAACGCGGAGTAAAACAACAGCCCGCCAGACCATCCGTGCAAGCTGTGTCAAACAGACTGAAGGGATTGAATAAAGTATCTTCTATTGAATCCCACACAGTGCAGCATATCCCTGTACAGACGTCAGGACAATGTGCTGAATTGGCAGTCTAATTATAAATGTGCCATTCGGACTTACTTTAAGCTCCAATGCCACCTTACCTTATGAGGGAACTTCCACTCACAGCTAAAAGCAACTGTTCAAAACAAAGTGCCATTAGGGGATAAACTTAAAACCCCAACTGTGGGACAAGCCAGGGTATTGCTTTTCAAACAGCCTCTCTCACTTAAGAAAAGAATGTATTATTACACACCGGGTATTATTAGGCCTACAGATTATATATAATGTATGACAAAATACGATAAATGTTGTCTATAATTAAAATCATATGGATATTGTGCTAATTATACTTGTTTCGGTAGCTTGTTTGGCAGATAAAACGATCCATGAAATCAGGTGACTATCCATTGGTATTTATTTTTAAATTCGACTCACTGAATCTGAGCTATTTGCAGCAACTTGTAACGGGAGTTGTGTTCGGCAAAATAAATGTTTTACTTTTTTTGTCTCCAAACGCATACGTTTCCTAATAAAAATGTTATCGGCACACATACAGCAGCTCTGCTCAAGTCTTATCTGCAATAGTGGATGTCTAATGTGAGGAAACACCCTTAAAATTATGGGGTATCTACACCCTTCAGGCCAAGTTCACTGACGTAACAATACTCTTAATAACCTAAATTTGTGTTTAAGCATTGTCTACGTGGGTTGTTGTGAAGAATTGCAAATATGAAAAAAAAATTGAACGAACGGAAGAAAACTGTAGATTAGCCGTGTCCGGTATAAACAAATTAGTAAACTAATAGTATTTGGCGTTTGGGCTCTAACAAAATATCTATGAATACCATACGATGTTAACGCAACATCTCAGAATGTCTTAGTTTACATTTATCCCAATATTAACTACTTTAAAATGTTAAATGTTGAACATATTTAGTTTTTTAATCGTAAAAAATATAAAACTTTGCGCCGTCACTTAAACATTTTTCAACAGATTCTAAAACACTGAAAGGCAAACACCACACGATTTACTTCAGAACTTCCCGAATAAAAGTGGACTTCACAGGACACTTACTTTGTCAAATCCCTCCTTTCCAAGAGCAGGCATTGTTTTCAGCACGTAAAAGAAACCTGGTACCCCATGAAGTGAATCGTATCTCAGTGGAACAGCCTTTCGACGAGGTTTTAATTTACAGCTTGTGCGTTCTTTTTATTTTCGTGACCTCCGGTGAAAGTGAAGTCAGAGAGGTAAGCCTCGAGGTATTACGACAAAACAGGACTCCCACTTTCTCTTTATCAAAATAAAGTTCCCTCCAAAATAAATAAATAAATAATGTTACAAAATAAACACCGTCGCCTAGTATACGAACTTTTGAAGTTTCACGGATAATCGCTTAGAGTTGGATACCTTACAATATACATACATTGTCAACAAATAGTACCGCTTTGTGGACAAAATTGAAATTGCTACCCATAAGAAGATTCTGTTAGTCAGACGACTCTAGATTCCTGGCGATATAAAGCCAAGTTTAAAAAATACTTTTGAAATAAACTATTCAAATAAAAATGTACAGCGCAAAGAAAACTCTTAGGTATACCTAGTTGTCCAACTGGATACATTTGAATTTTATGACAACGTGTCTACATACATACACACTACATTTAACAATAGAAATACGAGATAAATCACATACGCTCATTGTCCTGAACTAAAAGTAAAATTATAAACATAAAAGGTAAAAAACTGATAAATAAATCATAAGTCATCGCGTTTCTTGTCAAACGAACGTTGTCTTCCGTTCAAAGCAAGGCTACAGTGGCAGATCGTCTCGTGGAAAACAACGCGCTTAATAGCAACAACCACTGGATTTGTCAAACAAAATAAAACAGACAAGTTGTGACTTGATACTTAATGCCAACTACTAAAGTAAAAGAAAACACACACAAAATAAAGGTTAAAATATAAACCTCGTATCAAGAATGTTGTTAAGCAATCAACTAATACAAAAAAATGATAACAGAAAATACAAGACGAAAAACATGTAACAACAGGTTCAGATTACTCACTGTTACCTTGATGCAGCCAGTCAAGCAAAGCGAAAACTGGTCCTTAAATTATCCTGTTTGGTATTTATTACGTAAAAAATTATCTACTACCTACTGGAGAGAAGACAGGAGAGGAAACTAATGACTGCGAGTGTTTCCACGGGCCATGGAGATAATGGCGTTTTATTTATTTTTTTGTTGATAAGTTTAACTGTCAAAACCGCACGAAGATTATGTTACTATCTATTTAATTTATCACCCCCTCTTGCTCAAAATCAAGTGGAGGATATGGTTAGTGCTGTCAATCTTGGCAATCAATGTGAGCGGCCATGTCGCAAGTATTCAAAGCATTTCCCGTCGTGCAA
>JAOVYW010003827.1:0-13687 GCA_025775045.1 Hiodon tergisus | reverse complement strand
AATATGTAACTGCATTCCCCAGTGAAAACCCCCTGAAGAAATGTTCATTTGATACCTTTTCACTTTTATTCTCATTGGCCATGCTTTCCGTTTTCCGTGTTTATAATAACGAATTAGATAAAATGTCTGGACAAACGGGGTTTAATAGAGATATAAACAACAACTGAACACAAGTTAAGAATACATGGTTGTGTCTTTATGTCTTGCAAATAGCTATAAACACTTAAATGGTTTTTTCAGATTTGACTTATCCAAAATAACTACACTATCATGACAGTTATCAAGTATAGCACTGAAAAGGTATCACTTCTGCAGGTGATTTTCGTTGCTTGGCTGGACCCTTACACATTTCTCAGGTTGCCGTGCCTTGTCCAGTCCACAAAAGTGTTCTCGTCTAGGCGGTTTTTATTGCGGAATGAGTGGAAATGAAACCCCCGGGAAGCAGGTGGAAATGTAAACATTTGATTCATAGCTCGCTAGGCCAATCTCATTATTTCCCACAGTCCAGTCCATATTTCTCTGTAGCGTTTTATGTTCTCATTTCAGATTAAAATCTTCCAGAGAGTTGAACAAACTGTAAGTTTATAAACCAACGGTTTTGCCTGTGGCCAACTGCATCTGGACTCAAGTAAATGATCAGCAAACAGTCATTAAGTGTTTTAGTTTAGTCTGTGGGTTCTGGGTTGGTCTGCTCATAGAACCCACAAGATCCCCTCACCTCCAGTCAAAGCCTAACACTACTGACTACAGAATGAACTACAGAAATCAGAGAAAGGTTCGTACTTCATTTAGAAGCTGTTAAAGCAGATAACGTTTTATTTACCTAATAACCTGACAGCTGAAAAACCCATGTCGAATTGGTCAGTAGAATATAGGGAGAGTAGGGGGCATTGGACGTAAATTCAGATGACATGTCGGATAGTTAAACGTAAGCTCCGCTTCATTAATTGAAAATAATAATTGAATGACAAAGCACACCAAAGAGAGTTTTCCACCGAACAATCTGCTCTTTTTGCAAAATATTACCTTAGATCCCCACCCTCAACACATCAATTAAACAAGAGAACCAATACTATTACGTCAGGAAGAAATGTGCAGGGTACCTTCATTTTGGTGTTTTAATTCAATTTAACACATCTGTTAATAGAAAACAAAGTTTTACATGGATATGAAGATGAACCTTTAACATGCAAACTATTTGAAGTATTTTTACTATTGAAGTTAAAAGAATGAAAAATAAAATCTGCTGGATTTCTTGTTTCCCGCCGAACACTTTCATGTTATTTTGTATAATATACAAAAAGTTGCTCACATTTAGGTTCATTTTAGGTTAAATAAATCTCTCTTTTCTTGTAGCCTATGATGTCTCCGTTTAATGATCGCTTCCAGGACAGTTCACACGTTCAACACCCGTTTTCGCGTTCAACCCAGTGAAGTGCTGGGCGTCAGATAAACCACAATTGCTGTGTAGGCTGATAGACCACGCGCGGCATTATCCTCGCACTCACAGGGAATAGAGCGGACGGCTTAGTCGTGTCTTTTATGCACCTGGTCTCATTTGGAAAATGAAGAGAGAGAAAAAAACATAGCAAACAGCGTTAACACATGTAAATGAAATTGCACAACGCCTAAGAAATAACGCAGCTGTTAGTCTTCTTCATTAGTGGCTTTTTGCGGAGCGCCGCGCTCTCCTTGGGAATAGTCTCTCTTCGCCTTTGCAGTTCAGGGGTCACGCGGCTGGGCAAATCGACCTGTTGCAGCAGCTCGTTGAAGACCCCCGTCACGTTCAGGCCGGTCTTGGCGGATGCGTCTACAAAGCTTGCATTCCAGTCCAGCTCAACAGTGGATATACAGTTTTCAATATTCACCTGGCGCTGGTTCTCCAGGTCAGCTTTATTTGCCACCACCGTGATGGGTATGCACTTGTCGTCTCTGAGTTCTAGGATTTCCTCTCGCAGTCTGTGCACTTCCTCGAAAGATCCTGGGTCATCTATGGAGTAGACTAAGGCGAACGCGTCACTGTTGCGAATACACAACTTTCTCATCGCCGGGAAAGAGTAGCTTCCGCTTGTGTCCATGATTTCGATGTGAATTTTGGTTCCACCAATGTCATACTCGATGCTATGCAGTTCCTCGACTGTGCGTTTATGCTTGTGCTCAAACCTGTCCTGAAGAAAACGTTGTATCAGCGCTGTCTTGCCAACCCCCGCCGCTCCGAAAAATACCAGCCGGACCGTAGTTTTCTCCTTAACTGCTACCGACATCACAGCATGTGTACAGTAGTTCTTTGGATGTTAATTTATGCTATCCAACTATGGAAGTAGTAAATAGGCTATTCCTTAATTTGTATTTCAAGCTTATTCAGCTGTCACGAATTTAAAACAACACTACACTTCACCGTGTAGCTGACAACAGTGTGTAGACAGCCTCCGTTTCCAAACTCTCCCGATTGACCTGGATAACGCAGTTCCACCGTTTGCAGTTTATTTCCAACACTATCTCCGCCTCAATAGCACCAGCCAATGGGGTAGAAAGGGGCGTTAACTTCTCTAGAAATGCGGATTGTTCTAGCGACTCGTATCTGAAGGCGCATGTCCGCACTCAGAACATCAATAGTTTTTAAAAGTATGTTTTTTTTTTTCATAATTAAAAATAAAATCTTGCAATTTTTAAAGTTAATCTACGTTTTCTTTTCTATTTAAGTGAACTGCTATTTGCGGTTTCATGTTTTAATTTAGCTATATTTACCAGAAAGAATTTCAATACCTTTTATTCTATTTAAGCAAACCTGTAAACCTGTAAAATGTGTCTCTAAGTCAATAAGTAGAATAGATACCTCTAATTACACACATTACTGTTATCAGCTGTGGCAGTCTGTTCGGTGTCCTGGTTCAGCCTCCATCTCATACACACCACTGCTTATCTTTCCAGCCATTGACAGACCTCTGAGGTGGCGAGTGTACCGTTTTTTTTGTAGGATGCAGGATCTTTTGTTCTCCCCCCGAAATCATTTTAGAGCATGTTTGTGTGGAACCCTTTACTCCCACAAGCTGTTGCTCTCAGATAAGAGGATGTTTGAACACCAGGAGGGTTTTTTTGCGTTTGACATTTCATCCTTTAATCGAACTAGAGGGAAATGCGTGGAGAAAGACCTGCAGAGGCCAGAAGCCAGCAGCCTTTAAGAGAAGGCGGGCGAGTTCTGAGTGTAGAGAAAAAACTTTATACAAATATTTTTTTATGAGGATTGAAAAGGGAACCCAGTGGTTGATTATTTCACATTTAATGTCTAACTCCGACAAGGATTGAAGGAATGACAAGCTATTGTCCCATACTTGGTCCCTGGGCACCGCCACCCCGGGATTTCATTGTCAGTTCCCTGATCCACTGAGCTGCTCCACCTGACAGCAAAAACACCCTGGTCCCCCCCCCTGGCTACAAAATTCAAATCAGGTGTTACAATAAAGACATGCAACTTTTGTTTGATAGACATTATTTGGAAATGTAAACAAAACAATTAGCACAACATGTTGGCATTAATCCGGCCCCGCCTGTTACATCTGTGAATGGAAAAGCTAGTGATTAGCTGGTCACTGACCGGCAGACTTTAACCAAGCCTGAGCAGTCTGTCTGTTGGCAAAAGCAAATAAACCTAGCCCATAGTTCAGTGGCGTGCAGTTTTCAGTGTCAGTAGACCCCTGACTGTTGAATTAGGCTGACTCATCTTGGGGTATTCACAGAAACACTAGACAGGTTAAGTTAAATTACATGCACAGATTAGCATATCCTGTTGCAAGACTGCAGTGTCAGCCTGTTGACGGTATTGATTGAAACTAAAAGGTGAATAGTCACCATGTTCATTCAGACAAGGCTTTCCAGGGTATATTAACTTTTTTTCTGGAGATTGCCAGGAAGTCTCGTCTCAAGTGTACAATCCCTCAGTCCGTCCCTGTAGCCAACAGGCTCTCCAGGTAAAAGCATAATGAAGAGGTCTCAGGAACACTCCTGTGACATCATTGCGCAATAGGAATGTGATGTCCTCTCTCTGTATTTTATAAACAACCTGCAGTTATCCAATGATACACTTTCAAACTAGATCTAACCAACGTCTGTTTACTTATTTAATTGCCATCCCGAGAAAAGCATGTCCTACTGTTGTTCTATGAGGCCAGTTGTTATTCTGAAAATTAATCCACCCTTCCTGTCACTGTTTGTCAGAGTGGCTTTAATTACCTCAACAAGAAAACCATCCAAGCTTTTCACTATTTATATTTTTATTTTATTTTGGTCGATTCTCATCTGCGCAGATAAAAATGATACCGTCGAGCAAAACGTACTGTAAAAGCAGCACTTAGCTCAGTGACACTGATACAGTGACTGGAGTCCACTGAGATAGCAGACAGAGATGGGATGAGCCCTGGCTCGCACTATCACAGATGAGGTTGTAAAACCACGATATCCTGCTCATCTGAACCTGGACATTGCATCAGCGTATGTAACTGCGGTCTTGTTCATTTATACATTTATATTGTTTAATATCGATATGTTCTGAGTTGACTTGTTGTTGCCCCGGACACCGGTTATCTTGTGCAACCCTAATGACTGAACGGGAGGGTGGGCTAGAATATTTCAGTTCAGAACCAACAGGCTAAACGAATATAGGAGAGAGCTCCTTGGTTGACTGAACTAATTTCACCCAATCTGTTTTATTTCTCATGTTCCTGTGAAAACAAAGCCATGATAATAGCTTAGCACTCCAATTTAAACACAAGCCATTTCACCATGGCATGATGCCATACCACGCAATATCAATATGTGGGTCACACTTCCTCGCTGCTGCGTCAGTTAGCTGAAATGAAAATAGCTTCTAAAGTTAGTAAAAGTTTTGCTGTCTTTATGAGATATGAGATGAAAGATTTTTATTAATTAATATAATAATTAAAAATATATAATTAAAAATGTTTTTTTTTTCTTGTGAGCAATATTAAGAGAATCAACCCTCCAGTTTGGAGAGCATCAATCGCAGAATATCAAGCCTAAATGAAAGAGTACTCTTTTCACATGTCATCAATAGGAGCAAGTTCAAATGAACCAAATGACCGTCCTGCTGGAAAAAATCAAGACCAAGTTGGTGAACTGGCTGACCAGCTTAATCAAGGTAGTCATGAGGTGGTCAAACTGGTTATAGCTGATCAACCAGATAAAATGGTCCAAAACAGATGGCCACCAACATGAACTGGTCAGGAGGAATTTTCCAGCAGGGTAACCAATGGTGACATTACTGAAAACTACAACCCAGCCAAAATGAATACATTTCCGCATCTACTGTCATTGTTCCAACTCCGGGACCAGACAGGAAATTCATAAAAGGGGTTATATTCATCAACATGCACGCCTCGCCCATCTATTAAGGCCCAGCCAGGAGGCCACATTCTCTGGCCATTCGTAATGAATCAGAGTGTCAGGACACCAGAAAACAAGTGCAGACAGCCTCGAACCTGGGTGTTTGGTTGCTTTTCACAAGCTTACGGATAAATGGTGTCTTATGACAGGCAGCAGAACATAGAACCAAAGGTCAAAGGGTTGTTCTCTTGGGGGACTCCTGGTACCCCAGTTGTTGCCGTCATGACAACATGACGTTGTTATCGTGTCCATTGTACGGCTGAACTTATTTTATACGCCCTGCCAACCGAAGATTCCAGTGGCAGGTCTACATGTTTAGCAGAAAGAGAACAAAAGTAGGTTACTCATCAGAGTGAGGGCATTTGTAAACAGGTCTCACCCCTGGTTTACACACAACACTGATATTTTTCATGGTGAAAATGTTCGCTTGAGGCAACACCTCTGTAGTGGTCACGTGGGCTTCCTGTCGAGCCATCCCCCCCCTGCAGTTGAAGTTGTCTGAAGAGCCAACACTGAGTTTTCTCCCCCACCGCCAGACTGTGAATCCTTCCGCCACCTTTTCAGATGACCCAGGGAACCATAGACACTCAAGAGCTTTATCTTACAGAAGAAAGGCTCCATTCAAATCTTATGTCACAAATTGATTGGACAAACTGCAAACCGGCCGTTTATCAACGTGATAAAGCTAATGGACGCTGGGTCTGATCCCGGTGCAAATACTCAGCGTTGTTTTCTAAAGGCTTTTATCGGTTTTGGGGTGAAAGCTGCAAATGTCATCATGCTGATTACTTCCCTGTCTGCGTACTCGCATGGGGAGAGGAGATAAGATTTCAAAGAGCAGCTGTGTGTAAAACATGCTTTCCTTGTCTGCATGTACTGTACACTGGCCGTAGGGGAGTGTCAGTCGCCTTTTTAGGGTCAGCCAAATGCACATGGAATAGGTGGGCTAAGGTTCTGAGCTATGGGGGGGGGGGTGAACAATGGCCCGTAACGCTAATCCTAAGCCAAACCGCATTTTACGTCGTAGCACCGGGCGGGGCACTGAAGAGGCGGACAACCCAAGAGTTGGGACAAAAGGAGGTTTATTAGGGGTGGTGCTGAACGGTTGAGGGCCTAGGTAGGCGCTGTCCGGGGGGGCTGAGGCCTCCTCCGGTCAGGGCGGGGACTCCTCTTTCCTGCCCCACAACGTCTTTGGAACCATTCACAAATTCCCACATTTTTGTATCAGGGTACAGCAGCCCCCAGTCTCTCAGCACGGCTCCGTCACCCAGACCTCTCCTCCCTCACCCTCTGTCCCCTCTCGTTTTGCTGGCAGTCCCCTCCCTGGGACAGCGGCCACAGCGTCCATACAGGAAGTTGCTCCTTCGACAGAAGCTTCCCCGGGCCCCTGTGTGTCACATGATGCAGATAGAAAAGGTTTTGGCGTCACTGGAAAGCGGCTGGCGTCAGAGTGACGCTACCTGGGCCCTTCAATATGCCCCTGGGATATCACTTTCCCACCGAACGCATCCTGGCTTGGCCCCACAGGGATAAGGTAACCAGCTCATCAATAGGCAAGAGACCGGGAGTGTAGGCGCAGGCGAGGTCTTGCAAGGTGACTCTCCAGAACCTTTTTTCCAGGAGGGCCTTGCACTCCAAGCAGGCTGCCTGACCTCAATCCCCTCACGTAGTTGTCCGTTCTTCTCTAGTGCCAAATTATTATGACGAGTTTGAGTTGGCATGCAACCCAGGATAATAAACACTTTTCAGTATTTTGTGGTTGAAAAAAAACGTATCAGGGCCTGGAGAGAAGAAGGGAAAAAGCTCTACTCTCTGCTGTTCTATGGGACTGAACTGAAGAAACACTGAACACTGAACACTGAACACTGAACACTTTCCCCACACGTCCCATACATTAATACGGCTGAATGACATAAGGAATCACACATGCAATGATGTAGCCTGCTCCACATTGTCTCCCAGCAGAGCACTGTTCATTATAAAAGTGTTTAATTACAGCTCCGCTCTGCTGTTTGATTAGCTTGATTAGTGTGTGGACACACGGCAGCCTGTTGTATGATGTAAAGCACCCAGAATGGCAAAATGGAACAGGTGATGAATGGGCGGGGCTCTGTAGTGAAATAAGGGGGGTCTGGCAGAAAGCACTTTCATTGGGCCATTCAGGGCATGCTGCCAGGACCAGTGTTGTTATTAGTGACCTCTGGCCCATTTTCCCCAGTATCTGAATAACCACTTTCACACACATTTATTAGCATGTTATGGTAAAACTTCTGTGTCTGTAGACTATTCCTTTTATTTTTTTGTTATCGTGAGAAGAACGTGAACAGGCAGGGTCCCCTATGAGGTCTGATATGACCCAGAAGGCCTCACTGGGTCCCCCCAGAGATCCTCTGAGAGTCTCATAGAAGCTTGGTGTTTATTACAATAGGCCTATTGTACATCACTGAGATGCTGGCCAGACTCCTCATCAGACAATAAACTTGAGCTACTTCAGCAAACCCTTTCAAAACGTATATTTCTGAATGCCACATGTAATGTGAACAATAATGTCACTGTTCTCAAGTTTTTAAATATATAAATGTTTACATAGAGAGGTCATGAAATATTGTATTGGAAACATTATATCCTGATTGTTTGAGCATGTAAAAGCAGACCTAGCCCAGACCTTGGCACGTAAAGCAGATATAATGCCAAAGCACTGAAGTGCTAAAGCCGTTGTACTGATTTTTGAAAGGTTAACAACGTGGTTTATCTCTACACAAAATTAGATTAAAGCCGGTGTTAACGAGGGTGAGAGGGTGAAAATACAGGGAAAGAGGAGCGCTGTGTGCAGTAATTATTGTTCAACCGGCGGCCTTCCTCGTCGAGGACAAGACTCCTGCGCCCCAGGGCTGTTCTCCTGCGCCGCGCGGCTCTCGATGTTCAAACACAGGTGAACAGAACACCAGGGGTGAGACCACGTGCCGCCAGGGAACTCCTGGCTAGTAACAAAGGCACTCTGTCAGGTTACGTACTGAGCAAACATTAGTTAATACTGGGCCTTGCATAAGATCGCCCCCCTGACATCCAAACGTCTGTGTGGCCGGGAGAGTTCAGCCAGACGCTAGATTATCTGCAAGGTGGGCTAAACGTAGTTACCGGGATTTTATTTTGTGTTGACGCCTGCCAAAAAACAACTTTATTGTAACCGCAATTTAAATTTGTTATGATAGCATAACTTCATGGTTATGATGAGCGGCTGTCACCCTGACATAAGAGGTGGCCTCACCCTGACGTAGGAGTGGTCCTCACCCTGGCATATGAGGTGCCCTTACCCTGATGTAAAGGTGCCCTCGCCCTGACATAAGAGGTGCCCTCACCCTGACATAAGAGGTGGCCTCACCCTGGCATAAGAGGTGCCCTCACCCTGACATAAGAGTGCCCTCACCTTGACATAAGAGGTGCCCTCACCTTGACATAAGAGTTGCCCTCACCCTGACATAAGAGTGGCCTCACCCTGGCATAAGAGTTGCCCTCACCCTGACATGAGTAGCCGTCACCCTGACATAAGAGGTGCCGTCACCCTGGCATAAGAGTGCCCTCACCCTGACATAAGAGTGGCCTCACCCTGGCATAAGAGGTGCCGTCACCCTGACATGAGTAGCCGTCACCCTGACATAAGAGTGGCCTCACCCTGGCATAAGAGGTGCCGTCACCCTGACATAAGAGTGCCCTCACCTTGACATAAGAGGTGCCCTCACCCTGACATAAGAGTTGCCCTCACCCTGACATGAGTTGCCGTCACCCTGATGATGTAATCCTTGCCACGACCCATGCACTGGCCTTTTCTTATTCAGCAGCTGTGCTCTCTTACCCGGGACCCACATCAAAACTTAAATCGACCGGTGTTCTAAAATGAATAATTCAGTAACATGAGAGAATTGGTCAGGGGTCTGAATACTTGCAAGACACTGTATATACAAGTAATGAGATTTTTAAAATGTATTTTACCACGAAATTCTCTTGAAAGTTTAAATAAAAAGTCATTTGCTGCCCTCTGTTGGAAAATTATTGGAATTATTGGAACTCCAAACAATCCGCCCTGATGTTAGTATTCAAATGGGTTTGAAGTGATTTGAAGTTGACATGGTTATGATATAGATATATTTATAATATATTACGACACTCGTGTAAAATTAACCGTTTTAACAATACTTTTATACCTTGGTCGACAAATGTGAGTCAAGTGGTAATTACTAGCACAAATTGTCGTAAATTTTAGACCCGCTTTCCGTAAACGAATTTGCTTACTGTGGCTGTTTTTTTTTTAAATTTAGGGTATTTATTAACCTAAATAATACGTTATCAAACGTATTATTTTGGCCGTCCCTGGAACACACAGTAAAATCCGTATGTCAAACGTTTTAAGAGGAGATTTTGTTTAAATTGCGCCTACCGTAGCAAAAATTTGAGAAAAGTTGCTTGTGGAGGCCATGTTTTTTTTTTATCGCATCAGCATGAAAAATAATTAAAACCCTGAGAAATAAACTGCAATTCCAATAGGTTGAGCTTAATTTAATTTTCATAATTTAAGTCTCCGATTTATCGCGACCGTTTACGTAACAACAGACATGCGCCTTCTGAAGCGCTTTGACCTCTCAATTCAAGTGCACAAGTACGTCTTCGCTTTGCATTGTGGGATTAATTGTTGGTTTCAGTCATGGCGTCCCGTGTCCTATCCCGGTGTGTCCGCTCGCTCGTCCGACCCTCGGCGACAATATGCCCGGCCAATTTTACTGCAAGGGCTTCGGCTGCTGCGGTTCTCCCGGCCAACCAACGAACATTCTCAATTTTGTCCTGCAACCAGCGAACACGGCGGGGCGACCAGACACGGGTAACACTTGAATAACATTGAAATACTGTAGTCGCTAATGGCCTAGCGGTACTGGATTGTGCAATGACCTACCTGTGTCTTTCCTAGAAGACTGCAGAAGCATTATGATTAGCTTGTTAAGTAGATCGCTATTTCCATTACATACGAATCGACTTTTAAGTTGTCCATGCTTTAAAGTAGCCACAGTTATTCCACAACAGCACGCCCGCTAGCTTGCTCGGAAAGTTAACGTACTTAGCTATTAGCGTGCTAGTTACATTAAGCAGTTTTTTTGTGTGTTTATTTCTAATTATTGCTTTTTGTGCAAAACCACCAGTTTTCTTTGAAATTATCGTATGGCATATATGTAATTGCAATTTTGAGTTTTCCGGTTGTTAGTGGCATTACTCGACCTTAAATTCAGTAATGTTGTCCATGCATTCGTATGTCACCGCTCTTGCAAGACTTGAGTATTTGTGTTCAGAGTCGATAGGCAGTCAAAGCACAGAATGTCTAGCGCCTGAAGACTCGGGAACATGGTGACTTACCTCCCGTTTGCAGATTCCCAGCTCTCTGGTGCAGCTGTGTCGACAGTACGGGGATCTGCCACCTCTCACCATTGAAACCATTAAGGATCGAGTCATTTATGTCCTGAAGCTCTATGACAAGATTAACCCAGAGAAAGTAAGTGTTTGTGCCAAGGATGGGGAGAACTTGCCGGGAAGATGTTTATTTCTATTAAGGTGTGATGCTGCATTCACCGTATCCCTGAGATATAGCCTAGGGATTAAACGTTGATGATAATTTTCAGTCAAAATAAAGGTAGTACATAGGTTTCACCATTACCTGAACCCAAATTCCTGACCATTTTTGTTTAGTCATGAAACATGGGATAATTACATTATACACATCTTAAGTTGTAGTGAAAATATTGTTTTGTTAAAGTAAAACAGAAAAAAAATCAACTTTATTCCTATCAATATGATAATTAAACAAGACTTTTGATGTAAGAAGGTAAAATATCTATATAATATTGAGGATTCTAAAAGCTCTTGTAATGCGTTTGCCTTTAGCTGCAGACCACGTCTCACTTCATGAAAGATCTGGGGTTGGATAGCTTGGACCAGGTGGAGATTATAATGGCAATGGAGGACGAGTTTGGTGAGTGTCATTATTTAGTGGCTTGGCACTCCTGGTTCACTTGCGTATCTTGCAGTTGTCATTTTTGACCACCTGCTCCCTCCATCTTTCACTTGCATGCAAAGTGAACCGAGTTAAGATGCCTGACTGTCGTCTAACTTGTAGGATTCGAGATCCCCGACGCAGAGGCAGAGAAGCTGATGACCCCCCAGGAGATTGTACAGTACATCGCCGACAAGAAGGATGTGTACGAGTAAGTGGGCCTTGGTGTGGTGCAGAGGTCCCTTTTTTTTTAAAATTGTGTCTGCGCACAATAATGTGGGTCTTGGCGTTTACGAGGTACGACTGTCGTTCGGTTGCTGTAATTCAGCAGTTAAGGTGTTGCTCATTGAGACTTGTTGAAAGAGGAATACTCCTAATTCAAGGGGGTGGCTCTCGATTTGAACGCGCTGTTATAACCATAACCGAGTTTTGTTGTTCCCACAGGTAGGTGGGCGCGGCCCCTGTTTTGAACCACGATATCCCGAATCCAGTGGGGTTGTTTTTTTTTTTTCCCCCTCATTGAGATGAAATGTTCTCATGTACTCGTTGTAGTTCATGGCTTCTGGTGTCAACTGCCTTGTCTGCTGTACACATTGTATTTAATAGTACGTTTTCAGTTTGGAGAAATGCGTAAAAACAATAAAATGCTAAATCCCTTGGTTTGATTGGGACAAACTGTGTACGACTAATTTCTCACAGTGCCACCTGGTGGTTAAGTGTCGGTAAAGTCTTGTCCTTGGATGCTTATTCTGCATTAAATGTGAATTGTACAGCACAGGGCAGCATAGGCTTAGAGCTCAGGAAGTCTTTGTTGAAAGATCTAAAACAGCAAATAGGCCGTAGGGTGTATAAACTCAGAGCTCGCCCAAATCATGAGAACGATTGTTCTCCAAAACAACCCCTCCCTTGGCAATACTTTTTGTTGAATTCTATCCAGATTTCAGTGGTCTCGCTGTCGTGGTAGTTCAACAGATACCATTACTTCTACCAACCAGTTTTATTAGTTTCGGTAGGCCTAGGGATAATACTGGTATTGCTCTGGATCTTAGATGTAAAATGTGCTCAGCACCCGGCAAGGTGGGATAGATTTTACAAGAACATTGGTTCAGGGTTATTCAACAGCGCAACATGACACAGACCCCTTCAAGACTACTGTAATCACAGAACCTAGAAGCCTCTGGATATTAGCCTCTAGAAAACACGTTTCTCTCCTCCCCTTCCCACCACCTGTAATGGTTCAAGCAGTTTCTAAAATGCTGATTGTCAACAGTTTACAAAATTGTGTAAAAAAAACCCCAAACTGTGCGTGGTAGGGCCATCATCCCCACGTGGAGCAGTTTCTTAGTGTAGTCTCATTCAGATCTGTGCAGGGTACACCTTCAAATTCCTCTGCCTCAGCTGTATGGAAAGGGAGGGGGGGGAAAAAACTCCACAAACTCAAGGCTTGAGTCACTGTTATGGTTTTATTGTGGGTTGCGTCCACGTCGTACAGCTTGGTGTTCAGACGCAGTGATCAGCGTAACGTTACATTATCAGTGTGCCAACACAGTCAAACAACGACCTAATCTACATTAGAGAACTAAAAACAAAGCAAAAATATCAGACAAAAATGACAGCATCATTGGAAACAATCACACAACTGAGTTTCTACCTTGCATGAGACTTTGTCTTCAGTCAATTTATACCAGTACAAATAAGGATTGTCCTTCAAAAAGTGCAGTTCCCCAAGATAAAATTCTCAGATGACCCTCAGGAAGGCATACCAGTAAACCAGGTACTTCCTGCTCATTTAAGAAGTTGGTTAAACACATTTAAAACAGTCTACTAAAGCAATGTGCATAACAGTTATAAGTGAGCACTAAGTTTTCTCTCTCACCCTCTCCAATGTTTGATATAGATTATACATATATATATATAAAAGTTGAAGTTTCACAAGGCACCCCACCACGCCCCGCCCCAATGAGTTGTGAACAGGAAACTAAATCCTTCATTTGCTACAACTGGCCAAGGTTTCCGATTCTCCGTTACATCATGGCACATGGTTAACTGTCACCGCTGTTGCTATGTAGCTATGATTATAGGAAGTAAACACAGAAGCCTGGTTAGCGTCTCGCTGCATAGACTTTTTAAGGCTTCCGTCGTTCTGGAAGCGGCGATTCTACAGCAATTTATTTTCTTTGCCTTTTCCTTTTCCCTTTGTGCTGGTTTTTGCTTAAGCTATTTTTTTGGAGGGGGGGGGGGGGGGTTTAAATT
>JAOVYW010003826.1:0-13688 GCA_025775045.1 Hiodon tergisus | reverse complement strand
GATTGTTAAATGATGGCAAAATTGAGAAAAGAACCGAATCCTCGCTTTATTGCTGCTGATTTACGGTGCATGACATCCGCCAATTAAATGCAGGCATTCTCTATTCGTCTTGCCTCTTGATAGCAGTGGACCGCATTATTTGCATTTAGCTACTGTTTTGACAATTATATTGCCCGAAAACGTGCTAACTGCTTACTGTGCCATTATCTTCTTGGTTTCCGGTTCAGATTATTTTATCGGCTTTCGAAAAAAGCCGGCATCGCACCCGTTTGTCAAGATAAAAAATAAATTGAAATAGATAGCTATCTAATTAGCCGGCAAGCTAGCCAAATACTGGGTTGCTACAGTAGACACCGCTGATTTAGAAAGCGGAGTCGAGTCATTAAAAAATTGTTGCTTTTATGGGTGGAACTGTATTTCTTCATTCTTTCCCCGAACGTTAATCATAACAGCGCTAATGTGTTGCAATGGAAACAATACCATAGATTTTAAAAAAATGTGCTAGGGAAACCCCTCAGTCCCTCAGACTTCCCTCTCGACTCGGCGGGAGCGCTGTCCATTGTTTATGGTGCTGAACACAACGTAAATCACAAACGAGTGCGGTAGTTTTCTGAGCACATAGGCGGGGGTAGAAAAAGGGGCATGCATTTTTTCTCATTGATGGGAACAAATTGTTCAACGTGAAGGAATTTCCCCAGATAAATGTTATGCATCGTGCAGGTATTAAATGGTTTGTGTGTCTGTATGCCGTATGTTTGCGTCTATTTAATGTGTGTGAGTGCTTTATTTACACAAACATACCCCAGTCCTGAGATATTTCTCAGTGGTGGACTGATATTTTACGCCAGCAGATGCTTGTCGATGACAAACAGTGTCTGAAAAAGTGTAACCCGTCCTATTCCTGTGTGTGTCTGTTTGTCAGCGAGAGAGGTGCATGAAAATAAAACCCTTACATTTCTAGGTATAATCAAATGAAAAAGTGACGCCGTTAATGCTTGTATTCTAGTTGATTTCTGTCACAGCGGCTTTTGCTCTCTGCCCTTCTTGGGAAGTCCCAAGCATTCAAAATGCCTTTTCAATTTAAGCAGGGATTATGGAATCATACCTAATATAATTAATTATGTTGTAAATAATAATATTATGTTGCTAATGATTTGGTGTTACATTTCATACGTTAGAACCATTTTCTGGATATTGTTAGCTATTTCCCAAGGCATAACCAAGCCTGTATTGAGGGAGGATACCCCAGCTGTTTCTGCTTAGAGGAAAGTTTGCTTGCTAATTTCGCAGGTGAGCTCACGGCATGTTGGCTCACTAATGCAGTTATTCGCTCTATTTAAAGATACACTCTCCAACATTAGGACAGTTATACATGATTTTCTTACCTTTTAGTTGCATGCGTTATTTCATATCTCGAATGGGCCTTCAGTGAACGCTAATCCTACCACCTCATTAAAGTAACTGCGTCACCGCGAAAAGCATTTTTCCGCACGGTTTCTGGGTGGAAAGCAGCAGACTTGGTGGTTTTGAAAACTGCAGGTGGTTCAATCAGCTGTGTCGTCGGTGAGGCCAGAATGGCTCCCCGGGCTCTGCGAAGCAATCGTGACCTAATGCACAGTTTAGTCCTGTAGCTGTTTTGTCATTTAAGCATATTTGCTAATAAGGAGTCCTGGCCCGTGGGTCCTCAACGCATTGGCAGGGAAAGCTTCATTTCCCTCTGAAACGTGTAGCTCAGGGTGTGTATTACGAGAGTTGTAAATCTTTTGAATTCAGGCTGACTGCGATGCGATCGTGTTTCGTGTGTGGTGGGGTTTATCGTGAAATATATGTTTTCAAAGGCCGAGAGAAGACGCAAGAGAACATCAAACAAAAAATGTAAACAAAGTGGCAGTAATTAATGCAATTAATTTTTACTTTTGTGGAACCTCCCAATAATGAAGAAATTAGATGAATGGCGTAAACTACATCGATGCCGTTGTAGGTGTTTGGTACATGAGCGTACTTGTCAGGACGTTGACTTTGCGACGTTATTGTTTTAGAAATATTTTTGCGGAGATAATGATTTCCGCATAGAAATCACTGCTAGGTAGAATGTTTTTTTTTCTTTCTCTGAAATTGTTTATATAACGTTGTATTGACGCGGAATGCGCTGTATTTCCTATTGAGGTTTTCCGTTAAGGTGCGCGGGAGCTAATTCTTAATTAAGCCTTCATTTTCTCCATCTTAACCCAAGTTGTGCTTCAGCTTCTGGCATGCTGATGGAAAGATTGAGAAATTAACACAGTGGTAAACTGCCAATGAAAGGGTTCCATAGGAAATCTCTCGTCTGCAGCAGACAACACGTTTTGTTTTCTCTTTTCTATTTCATCAGCAGTAAAAGTCAGGGAAGCTTAGGCTGTCAGAATTGTGTGGGTGGACTTCCAAAGTATTTCTGAAAAGACATGAATCAAGATGAGTACTAGAACCTGGGCTAATTCTAGACCAGAAATTCAAACAATTAAAATAGGAAAAAAATGTATTTCCCTTAATTTTCTCAATTTTCTGTCATTCAAGTGCAATTTGAGTATGGTGAGGTGGTAGGTTTTAAATTCTGTGGTTCAGATTCACAGAAAAAGTGTGTCTGTATGTGTCTGTGTGTGTGTGTGTGTGTGTGTGAGAGAGAGAGAGAGAGAGAGAGAGAGAGGTTGTAGTGAAGAAGACATTTTTGGGTAGTGTCTTTCCTCATGTCTCTTCTAATGGAAGCAAGCAGTTTGCTGGAGATTGGCTAGGACTTTGGCGTCCCCCTTGTAAGAAGCTGCAGGTCTTTTTATTTTTCACGATGTCTTTTGAGAAACGAAAATGAACTCTGGTTTTTTTAAAAGAACCCAGAAAAACCTCTCTGAACTTTTTTTTTCTCTCCCCCTTCTGAAAATTCTATTCAAAGGCGCTGACATCAAAGCACGCTTCGGGGTGTGCGCCAGCCTGACAGGGCCCGTCTTGCTGCTTTTAAAGTGCTGATCAGACCAGGGAGGCTTGCTGCTTTCTGATTTTCTCTTCCTCTGCGGAACAGCCTCTGCAGTTGAAAGAACAAATTAAAGTCAGGTGTATGCGTTGAAGGGGAATGTGGGCTTCAACCTGGGGACCAGTGCGTGATTCAGGCGAGACATGTCACGGCCACATTCATCTCTGTGGGACAGCTGGTTTAAATCTCATGGGTGGAAAGGGGATTTTTATATTATTATATTATTATATTATATTATGATATATAATATTATATATTAGATTAGTATTATATTTTATTTTTTATATTATAAAAAATCATTTGAATACTGTGTACTGGATAAGGCAACACGAGTGCCGGAGCACGTGTCTGCTACGGGGATGCTGCTGTGCTAATGATTATTTATTGTTATGTACTTGCTGAGCAGACCTTTCTGCTGTCGTTGAGACCTTCCAGTCACAAGTCCAGGAGGCCTAAACCAGTATTCAAAATAGAGCGGGGGAAAAGCAGTGAAACTATGACTTGCTCTCACTTTCATTACATTTTGGTGACGAAATCTTCCCCAAAAACAGATGTGAACACCATCCACCCGCTTTCTCCTGTGCAGTATTAACGTTCAGATCCATTGTTTCTCTCGGCATCTCAGGTCTGCCGCAGTGATCAGCAGCAACATCCGCTCACTGGGATTAATATTCCAAGGAAAGAGTTTCTCTGAACGGTTTGATGTGCCTGCAGCCGTGGTCTGAAGCGCCCTCGGCATGCTGCAAAGCGAGTCCAGCCCTTGGGAATGTCTTCCTGCTGCGGTTCTCGTGCTTCTGCTGCCAATCGATTGCGTTGGAATTCATGAGTAGCTGTAGATGAAAGAGTTAGGAGACCCTGAGCTGTAGCCCTCGTGATTGACCGTTGTGGACCAGGATACATGATCATTTACTACACAGAATGCTGAGTATTTACTCGGGGGTCGGGGGTCCACACCTTTAAGCTTTAAATGAGGGCATCCCGGTGCCTGAGGGTGCACGCAAACAGGGCGTTTGTGGACAGGAGGAGGGTATCCACAACTCAATTTTTGAAGATTGTAGCATGCTTACTCTCAACGCCTCGGCGAACGAAACCTAGCACCACCATAGCAGGGAGCTCATATAATCCAGCCGCTAGCTTGTGTGCCAGACTCCAGCAAATGAAAAGGCTTTGTCTCTAAACAGGCCATTGCGGCTGCCAAGCCCACCGCTGTTTATAACGTGATGTGTGATGAAACATTGTTTTAAGGCCTTGAGGGCAAATGAATCAGTCCACATGCTTTCTTACACGTGGTGGTGATGGTGGGGGAGGGGAGCGGAAGGGGGCAGGCACATCCTTACCTTGAGTGACTGATGTGTTTTGAGAGCATGCAGGTAATCCCAAGTTGCGCAGATGTGCCTATTTGTTTTCTTTTCTTTTTTTCTTACCCTCAGGAGTCACTGAGCACCATTCCTCACTGACCTGCTGTGTTGAGTCGGGCTGCAGGCATAGCCTACCGATCCTGTGACCAGAGAAGCCCCTGGAATGATGTTTAATCATTCTGCGTCCCCGCCCCCTTCTTTTGTCTCAGAGTTTTAACTAATTGTCAAACCGTGGTGATCATTGTTGTTTTTGGGTGATGCTCGGGACTTTGGAGCCTGGAGGAGGTGGGACTTCCTGCTGCCCTGGACTTGTGTCAGTGATCCAACCTGACGAGGGCAGACACACTATTTCTGTTTATTTAAAGATCATGGGAGCAATTTAATGGCATCAGCTTGGTGCGGATGCCGTTTTGCGTGTGCACATGTGTGCATGTGGTCAAGTAATTTTATAGTCCTTGGTCAGAGGCCATCATTTGTGCAAAAGACACAGCCATCATGATTCTCATGTGACAGTTTTTTGTGTTGATCATGTGACTGTCACACACAAAGAGAACAGGCCCTTGTAATTGCCTTAGTAAATCAGTTAGTGCTGTCAATAACTGGCTGCATGCCGCGTATTTACCGTGGGTAATGGGAAGACCACATGACCTGTGTGGTGTTTCTGTGGGTTGAGACACAGGGACTTATTGAGGATCAAATCCAAAACAAAAAGATGAGTAAATTATCCTTTTCCCCTAGAGTGGGTGAAAAGCAGCCCCTGATACTAAACAATATTTTTAGGATTAATTTTTTTATTCAATTTAATTAACTTACTGTCTTTTTAAACATGAATCTCATGAATCAAACCATAGCTGAGTCAATTTCTGACCATTTAAAGTTTTTATTTGTGTTTTTAAAATGGTTTTTATTTCACAGTAACACAACAACAAATAATTAATTTGGAGTAGGTAATTACATAAATGGTGTAATACTCTTATTAAATGTATGGTTCATCTGCTATCACAGAAAATAAATGAGAGGCTAGTGTGATTCTCTAAACTTGTAATCCAGAACCCGGAAATGTACTGGTGACATTTTACATTTACATTTGAGTCATTCTGCAGACTCTCTCACCCAGACCGATCGTAAGATCAGCAGAATGCTTTTTGTGTACGCAATGGTAGGGTTGGGCAAAGTCTGTAGCTCTGGCTGTAGCTGTTAAAATATGATACATAAAGAGGCACATGCTGTATGTCATTGGTATTCCCAGACTCTATGTTCTGCACAGTATAGAGAGGTATAAGGATGTGTTATTATGAAGTATGAGTGTCTAGTTTAGAGGGGTGTGAGGTTTGTTTGTGTGAGTTTTTAAGGGTTATGGAAATTAGGTTTTTATGCGTGAAAAGGAGAATTTTACAATGGTGAAATTCACTGTTAAACTCACCGTTTTCCACAAACATCGTGTGACAATAAATCTGCTTATTGTGTAAGGAATGAATTTATTCTCCTGAGTCTTTTTTCCCTGTCACGACATAGGTGTTAAGGTTCTTGCAGAATTGCTGCACAAAACAATGTCAAAATATGAGATTTGGGGAGCTGTCTGGGAATCTGGGAATTTCCACAGTTAATCTAATGACTAAGGGGGTGGCACCGTTGCACAGTGGTTAGAGCTGGAGTTGGCACACATCTTCCCGTGTTTCCTCCAGGAGATCTGGTTTCCTCCTATGCTCCAGAGACTTGTGTCTTAGATGGTTTGGTGTTTTGCTGACTGTTAGCGTCTGTCTGTCTGTCTGTCTGTCTCCTGTTCTGTGATGGATTGGCGATCAGTCCTGGTTCTCTGTGTTATGCAGCCCTGCATATAATAAGCAGTTACAGAAAATGAATGAATAAATGAATGAATTAATGATCTAGACTAATGGAAGAATACTTATTTATACTCCACACCAAACTCTTTTCGTAAGTACAGCAGCCAGCTATGAAATGGAACGGGCCTTTTCTGTTTATATTCCATGGCATGCAAAGCAGAAGCTTTCAGAGAATCTATGTCATTAAAACACAAATTGAGAACTTCCATTTCTACCCTTTTCTATGATGCTGATGAACAAGTCTATTGCCTAGTGTGGAGTTAGCTAATGCGTGTGTAAGATAGAATTTGCTTGCTCACATCTGTACTCTGCCAGGTCCACCTAGTTCCACTTCCAGAGAGTATGTGAGTGCAGCTGAAGAACTGCTCACTATTGGTCCAAATGTCCTTTCATACGTGACTTACGTGTCATTTTTAATCTTGAAAACTAGCTGAAGCATGGGGTTGTGACGTCTTCGATCCCCCCAAAATATCTGAATGACGTCTGTGGTTTAAGCAGACGACGCCCCACTACCTGGAAGATCATCAGTTCTTCACATCTCTGTATTTATTTATTCATTCCTTTCCGAAAAGAAAGAGCACTGTGTCTTGATAATGATCTCTTTGTTTTGGTGTGTAATGATTGTTAGGAGATATCTGTATACCTAGAGGACTAGTTGCTGCCCTACTCATATCGTTCCTTTTTTTCATACAGCCACAAAACCATGAAATGCAGGTCACCGTTTAATCTTTGTTCAGTAATCCCCAGGCATTGCAGTTTGGGGGGATTTTGATTATAAGAAATGCTTTGTGATTGTATGCGTGTAATAAATTGGGTTACGTATTGTCATGTAAGAGTTTGAAAATTAAATTTGCCTGCAGCATGCACTTAAAATATCATAACATTCTGAGACTTGTTTAAGAAAATAACCATTTATTTATATCCCTTGATTTTCCCATATATTGCATCAAAAATTGCATCAAAATCTGTGTCTTTAAAAACAACTTTGTTGTGTTCTTTTTTCTCAATTTGAATGATCTCACACACTGTCCTTTATATGACTTGGTTTACTCGTTTAATAATGTCAAAGAAAACAAGCATTTGATTGTAAAGACGTTTATATTTCTGCCTGTTAGACTACAGCTGGAAAAACTAGTTTTACAATTTAAGAGAGATTAGGAGTTTTGGGATGTTAACCAAGGATACAATTTTCTATGGCACCACTGCAGTTCAGTGCATGATAAATTACAAACTGAAATAGTTTCAGTTAGTTTTTTGGATAAAATGATGTAAGTCTTTAAATTCTAATCCTATTGACGAAGTAAACTGGATATAATGCAAGATGATTAATGGCATTTATTTTCCTCCAATGAAAGTGATTCTCCTGTACCTCCTTATCTGTCCAGTAACTCTGGTAAGTAACAAGTTTTTTTACCATTTTGGAAAAAAAGGATTGGGGGGGGGGGGAATCATTAGCTATTATTAGGGGGGAAGTACCCATTAGTGTAGAAGGAGACAGCCAAAGGTGACTTTTTTGGGTATATCAGAGGAATCCGTTGATTAAACATCAATGGTATAATTTGGTATTTGTAAAAACATCAGCTGTTGTTAACGGTTATAAGTAATTTCTAACAGGGATAATCCGAGGCACTTTCTTGAACAGTGTTTGGGGAAACACTGACACTCAAAAAAAAACTTGTTAACATCTAGCGTATTCCATTGAACAAGCCCTAGTTTTTACTCATTAAAAGTTTTTTTTTTTTAATCAAATAAAGTGGAACAATACATTACACTACACGGCAGACAAAATGAATGCCCAGTCTTCCTGATCACATCATGATAAACTCTTTTAGTCCTGTGTAAATTATCTCCTTAAGGGGAAAAAAACCCTCCTTATTACATAGGTTTGAAAACATCTGGGAACTAAAGTGGGGACATAGTTGAAAACATGAGTGCTACAAATGGTTTTAGTTTATCACTGTGAGGAAGTGAATAGGTTCTGCACAGCCACAGAGCAAGCCCTGCTAAAGCTCCCTTGCCACTCTCACTCCCTCTGTCCGTTACCTCCTGCCCACTGCCTCCTAGTGTGTTGTTGAGACGGTGGTTTTCTCACAGTGTCCTGTGTGTAGTTTTCTGTATGACTCAGCCCTGTCCTTTCACAGTGTCCCACGTGTGATTTTCTGAATGACACAGCCCTGTCCTCTCACAGTGTCCCGTGTGTGGTTTTCTGTATGACTCAGCCCTGTCCTTTCACAGTGTCCTGCTTGTAGTTTTCTGTATGACACAACCCTGTCCACTCTCAGTGTCTTGCGTGTGGTTTTCTGTATGACACTGCCCTGTCCTCGTACAGTGTCCCGCATGTAGTTTTCTGTATGACACAGAAATGTTAGTGTTTTTTCTGAATATGGTTTTTGGATAAAATTATATTTAAAAAAGGTAAATGCCTATTAACACTAATTTTTTTTTAATTATTCAAAATATGTGCCTTAATATTTTACCTTTGTAGAGTACATTAATTATTGTAATCATACAAGTTATCTTAATTAAATTTATATTTTGATAATTGCATGCCAGCCAATGGATAATTTTATCACTCACATTTTTATCTACTTTTTTGTGTGTGGTGGAAAGGAACCTGTTTCTATGCACTTCCTGGACACGCATTTACACTCACCTCTTGAAGAGTGTTTTAGAGAAGAAAAGCACACTTAGGCTATTTAATAATGGAGACTAGGGAGGCCTCATCCTTACACGTGCCTGTGATGTACATCCCTTCCTTTGTGACAGTGCAGTGTTCTGTAGTGTCTGAATAATTTAACTTAATTTTCCCCAGATAATCCTCTTAGATCGTGTAATCTCTCCATGAACTGGTAATGTCTCCCTTTGGCCGGGCACCACTGCTCCTCACCTCCCACGTCCTTGAAATTTCAGGTTTTCAGGTTTATGAGCAGTGCATGCTGGGAGCATTGCCCAAGCCTCAGATGACAGAGGCTCTGCTCCACTCTACCCACTGTCTTTATTTCTCTGAGGTCTATTTTACTGTGTCCTCTCTTTTAAAGAGTGTTGAAAGTCGGTGGTTAAAGATAGGTGTGTCGTTTTTGCCATACAAAACTGGATTATAATTTCTGCTACTGTCCAGGGGAATTGAATGTGACGAAGGTAGCAGCTCACAGGCAGTTTCAACAGCACAGCTGTGCCTTGTGCAGCACTCTGCATCCAGGGAAATGGGGGAAGAGGGGTTTCGGGGCTCCTCGGGTCTTAACTGGGTGAAGGAGGAGGTTACATTCGCACACAAGGCAGGTGGCTGGGCCGAGTTTTGCCAACCAGAGCATTGCCACAGCTCGGCACAGCAATTGATTGTCAGGTAAATTTGAGGAAGTTGTTTAGTCTGAAATGTCGCCTCTCTGTTGAAGAAGCGTGAGCAGATCTATTGGAGTTCACCTGGAAATGTGTGCCAGTCATCGTGATGGCCCTCTCCTCTTGGAAAGTTGGTCTAAGGCTGCATCCTTGGCTATAAGTGAGCCTCAACCTCGTATATGTTTAAGGTATGCACTTAAACTTTAAAGGCTTCATTATAGTGATGTGGGTGCCCCTGCTCCAACACCGTGATGAATACACACTTTCAGCATGGACTTTGGCCATTGGATTATCTCCAGTTCGAGAAGTTAACAATTTTAACTACGGTTAAAAGGAGTGCAATTGAAACAGAAAAAAAGGTAAACATTTTCTGTAGTCTCCAGTTTTTATTGGTTATAAAGCTATTGATTGTACGAGGGAGATCATTAAACTACAAGAAAACACTGGTCTATTAGGCTGATGTTGTTGGCGCCCATATTTTGACGTCATGAAGATTAATAATAATAATAATAATAATAATGCATTGTATTCAGTGGACTCCTTTCAGGACACTCAGGGACATTTTAAATTAAAAGAACAACCAGGCCTATTTAAAATCAATAACAGATCATACAACAGTAAATTTTATATTTTATATTATTTTAATATAATAATATTTAATATTATTATTTTTTATTTAAAAACCTAATAATCTATCAAATACAAAACAAAAAAGAAGGGAGGGGTTTGCTAAATGATACTGACCTAGGTTAGGTAAAAGTTTAGCTTTGGAGGGTAGGGTTGGGAATATGATACAGACTTGGGTTAGGGTATAGATTTAAGTTTGTCAGGTAGAGTTGGGATTAGGATACAGACTTGGGCTAGGAATAAGATTTAAGTTTGTGGGGTAGGGTTGGGAATAGGATACAGACCCGGATAAGAGTAAGTATTTAGTTTGAGGGGGATATAGGAATACAAGGATAAAGGTTCTAAAGATCCTCTGCTTTTTGGATGAGGTATATTTTACATTTTTGAAAGATGTGACTGTTGTGGAGGAATGCTGTTCAGGTGATGTTTTCTACGTAGGATTCAGATGACAGAAAACCATCCAGAGTGATTTTGAGGCTTTTGAGTGACATGGATGTTGAGGTAATGCTGTTTGGAGACAGTGGATTTGAAGTCAATGAGCATGACCTCCATTTTGTTTCTCTTGGGTCAGAGGTAGTTTGTTCTCACCAATGTCTTTGAGACAATTGATGAGCAAGGTCGGAGGAGTTTGGTGGAGAGGAAGAGTTGAGTGTCATCAGTATAGCAGTGAAAGTGAACTTTGCAATGTCACATGATATTCCCTAGGGGTAGGAAATATATGTTGATGAAAAGAGAACCTAACACTGATCCCTGGGAAAAGCCCTGTGAGATAGCCACACATTCTGAGCTGTGATGTTTCAGTTGCACAAACGTGAGGTAAGAGGGAAACCACAAGACAGCAACACTTGTGACACCAACCCAAGGCAGACATTCCATGAGTAGATGGCAGATGGTATCAAAGGCTGCACTTAAGCCTAGAAGAATGAGGATGGATAGCAGACCTGATTCCACTGCAATGAGTGATTTTCACTTAGGCTGTTTCTGTGCTGTGTTTCGAGTGGAACTTGACTTGAGTGGTTCGTGAAAGTTATTGGAGTTTAGATGGAGTTGCCGTTGAGTGACCATAACCTGCTGCAATATTTTGTAGGGGCGTGTTAGGTTTCTGTGAGCAGAAAATATCAAATATAAAGGGGTATTTATCAAGGTCAGAAAAATCAGGAAATTTTCCCGGCTGTATTTCGGTTTGCATCTTACTTATTTTGCCAAACTTAAATTTGTTCAAGGCACTAGTTCTAGTTTTTGGGACGTGCTGAAAAAAACTCTATGGGAAATTTTGTACTTTAAGAAGTCTTTAATGAATGTTCCAGGATAAAGAGTGCTCCTTCTTTTTTGATGAGAATTGTATGGTTTTCCCACAAACATTGCTGCTGGGTGCAATCACCAACCAAAGCACTGGCTCAGCATTCTTTCCCGAGATCATGTAAGGTCCAAGGAATCCCCATCCTCTTTAAAGGCTGATTTTCATTACATGAAGGCAATTCAGAAGCTTGCAGTTTTCTGTGCGATGTGATGATTGCACAAGAATCACTGTAAGTACCATCATTAAAAATAGCAGCTGTTATTTTTGGGATGTTTCCTTTTCCAGGTACTGGAAACAGCTGAATCCAGCTGCAGAACAATCATGAACAACCTTGCTCCCCTGTCCCTCCCCCATTGAGTCAATGGCATTCACGCTAATACACACTCACACACGTATTCGCACACACGTATGTACACTACCGTGCAAAAGTTTGGGGTCACATAGAAATTTCCTTGTTTTCGAAAGACAAGGATTTGTCCATTTAATTTATCAGAAAAACAGTGTAGACATTTTTAATGTAGTAAATGTCCATTGTAGCTGGAAACGGCTGATTTTTAATGGAATGTCTATATAGGTGTACAGAGGCCCATTATCAGCAACCATCAGTCCTGTGTTCCAGTGGCACGTTGTGTTTGCTAATCCAGGTTTATCATTTTAAAAGGCTAACTGATCATTAGATATCCCTTTTGCAATTATGTTAGCACAGCTCAAAACTGTTGTCCTGATTAAAGAAGCAATAAAACCGGCCTTCATTAGACTAGTATCTGGAGCATCAGCAATTGTGGGTTCGATTACAGGCTCAAAAATGCCAGAAACGAAGAACTTTCTTCTGAATCTCGTCAGTCTATTCTTGTTCTGAGAAATTAAGGCTATTCCATGCGAGAAAATGCCAGGAAACTGAAGATCTCGTACAACACTGTGTACTACTCCCATCGCAGTTCAGCGCAAACTGGCTCTAACCAGAGTAGAAAGAGGAGTGGGAGGCCCCGGTGCACAACTGAGCAGGAGGACAAATATATTAGAGTTTCTAGTTTGAGAAACAGATGCCTCACAGGTCCTCAACTGGCAGCTTTATTAAATAGTACCCGCAAAACACCAGTCTCAACGTCAACAGTGAAGAGGCGACTCCGGGATGCTGGCCTTCAGGCAGATTTGCTAAGAAAAAGACATATCTTAGACTGGCCAATAAAAAGAAAAGATTAAGATGGGCAAAAGAACACAGACACTGGACACAGAAAGATTGGAAAAAAGTGTTATGGATAGACAAATCTAAGTTTGAGGTATTCGGATCACAAAGAAGAACATTCGTGAGACGCAAACCAAATGAAAAGATGTGGGAGGTGTGCCTGACGCCATCTGTCAAGAATGATGGAGGCAATGTGATGTTCTGGGGGTGCTTTGGTGGTGGTAAAGTGGAAGATTTGTACAGGGTGAAAGGGATCTTGAAGAAGGAAGGCTATCACTCCATTTTGCAATGCCATTCCATACCCTGTGGACCGCTTGATTGGAGTGCCGTCCACTGGACAATGACCCAAAAAACAGCTTCCAACTATGCAAGAACTATTTAGGAAAGAAGCAGTCAGCTGATATTCTGACTATAATGGAGTGGCCAGCACAGTCACCGGATCTCAACGTAAGAAGTGGCCATCAAGCCAATCCAACTTGTGGGAGGTGCTTCAGGAAGCATGGGGTGAAATCTCTTTAGATTACCTCAACAAATTGACAACTAGAATGCCAAAGGTCTGCAAGGCTGTAATTGCCGCAAATGGAGGATTCTTTGATGAAAGCAAAGTTTGAAGGACACAATCATTATTCAATTAAAAGTCATTTCTTCTAATCTTGTCAATGACTATATTTCCTATTAATTTTGCTATATAAAATTTAATGTATGTTTTCAAGGAAATTTCTAAGTAACTCCAACCGTTTGAACGGTAGTGTATATGTGTGTGTGCGCCAGTGTGTTGTTGTAAAAGGTCATCTTTATTCTACTGAATAAGTTATCTGACATTGGGAATTATATTTTATTTATCATCACCGATGGAACGCTGTTATTGAACAGAAGAGGAGGCAGTAAACATTGGGTACATACAGCCATAAATGCATTACAAGTTGTTCAAAATGCAGCTGCTAGGATCCTTACTAGAGGTAAGAAATATGATCACATCACCCCAGTGTTGGCTTCATTACATTGGCTGCCAATAAGGCAACGGGCTGATTTTAAG